>VMBQ01004225.1:0-36676 GCA_007657795.1 Dreissena rostriformis | reverse complement strand
AGCTCTTGTACATATTACACTGGGGACATAACTGTTTTAAGAGCTCTTGTACATATTACACTGGGGACATAACTGTTTTAACAGCTCTTGTACATATTACACTGGGGACATAACTGTTTTAAGAGCTCTTGTACATATTACACTGGGGACATAACTGTTTTAACAGCTCTTGTACATATTACACTGGGGACATAACTGTTTTAAGAGCTCTTGTACATATTACACTGGGGACATAACTGTTTTAACAGCTCTTGTACATATTACACTGGGGGCATAACTGTTTTAATAGCTCTTGTACATATATCACTGGGGGCATAACTGTTTTAACAGCTCTTGTACATATAACAATCCCATTCCAAGCTCTCGAGCAGAGGACAACATCTTCAAATACCCTGTCTGTTTATTGCTTAACTTGCCCAATCTTGTCCCCATTAGTCTATTCATTGGGTTCATGCTTGGTTGGCTATGCATACAGGAAATGATTTAAGTCTTTGTATTGGACACACCCCCTATACTTGGTGTAAATTCTCATCTTCTGGGACATACTGCTTTAGAGGACATGTGCTGTGTTGGTTGATTCTTTTTATGTTCACTGTTAATAAATGAATAGAACTTTTATGTTCAATATATATATTATAAAAGGCATCTAGTGCTAATTGAATTTTAATTGATATGGAATTTATTTAATACTGCTACAAGATTAAGAATGTAATCTCTTCTTTATGTGTGTGTGGTTTATTGAGGATAATTTTAAAGCTGTAAGTGAAGTGTGAGACTACAGGATTTTATGCGTTAATGAGTTACAACTAACTCAAATCAGTATGTGAAATTATCTCATTTACTCAGATAAGATAGCGATGGCTGATTTTAAGGACACTGAACTCACCTCTACGTTTATAGTGCATTCACAATTTTGTTGGTCAACCTTGCAGTTATATTCACATGCCTGACACTAATTTATAACAGCCACTTTACACAGGTGGCCCAGTGGTCTTATCGAAGTAATTGCTCTTCAGTATTGTTAGAGGTAATTGTCGGATTCAATCAGTATTGATATAGTGCTCACTGCAGCTTAACTGCTACAGTACATAGACACTGTCAGTCTCAGAGGTATTTAGGATTGAAGGATGATAAACCAAAGGGAGTGCTCATAAGAATTTACCTGGAGTAACCTTTACTTTATTTCATATCAGTTTTTTTGCTAGCACGAATTCTCGGTTGTTGTTGTATTTAAGGCATTTTTGTGGGTGTTGAAATACACATGATTTTCCTTGTCTGTAATGGTTGTGGTTTAACTTACGTCATTCACTCAAAGAGGAACAGTGTTGAGGGTTCAGCTGTAGTGCCTGTTTACCTGACTGTGACAGGATGTGTTATGGTAATGGTTTAATGTGCTCAATCCCACTAGCTCAGTTGTGGGCTGTTAAACACTGAGAGGTACCTGATTTGGGCGGCATGGTCAGCACATGGTGTGAACAAAGACTGCTCTGTTTGGGTTGGTTCATATTTGGGTTGGTTCATGAAGACTCCTTTTGGGTTTGGTTTGTGTAGTTCAGTCTGTGGCAATGATCAGTGAATTGAGAAAGGAGCACGTGCAGTGTAAGCTCATTATAGTATGTGTATGATTTTGATTGGGGAGTACAAAGCATGACTGATAACGGGAAGTGTAGTATAGCTTATGAGTTGGGAGACAAACCTTAAAATGAAAGGAGGATGTTAATTCAATTGGACTTAGTAGAAAGTTGGTGCATTTTTTGGAATAAAATATAATATTTAATAATTAAAAGTTGTCAATAATAAATAGTTGTCATTCTATTTAAATGTGTTATGTATGGAGCATTTTTGACGGGATAATATTTAATTTTATCACTGGATTATATATTGTAAGTAATTTTTGCTGTAAGTAAAGAACATTTTTATTCCCCCGGTAGGGTGGCATATAGTGATCGCACTGTCCTTCTGTCTGTCCGTCTGTCAGTCCGTGTGTCTGTCCTTCTGAAATTCTGTCACACTTGCGCTTAGGTTTCGAAAAATGGTCATAACTTTTGCAATATTGATCATAGCAACTTAATTGATATTAAGCATGCATGTGTATCTCATGAAGCTGCACATTTTGAGTGGTGAAAGGTCAAGGTCATCCTTCAAGGTCAAAGGTTAAAAAAAAACACACAAAAAAACGGCGCAGTAGGGGGCATTGTGTTTCTGACAAACACATCTCTTGTTTAGCTCTTAAATACATCACGATAGTCCATGTTTTTGGTAGATATTAAATTTTGTCTTTGTCTGAAATGCCATCATATAAAGTCATGTTTGCGCTAAAATACGCCTTCGTTAGAACATAAACTTATTAAACAATATATAGTGACATTTTGACCTCTGAATAACTGTTTGATAGATTAAAAAAAAAATACAATATTGATTTTCTGTAATTATTAACCAGTACTTGCTCTGAGCACTGATCAAGTTCATTATCAAATCAATAGCCTTTGTGTTTTGTCCTTTGTTTGAATTCAGAAAGCCCTTGGAGGGAAATTAAATCATCTTTTCAATAGTATTGATCATTTCTTGATATGCCAGTAACCAACTGTAAATTGGCTCAAGGGTAGAAAGCTGTTTTATATTCTTTTGTTGGTCATATGTGTCGCGTTCTGAGAAAACTGGGCATAATGCATGTGCGTAAAGTGTCGTCCCAGATTACAACAGGCTAATCAGGGACGACACTTTCCGCTTTAATGACATTTTTTTTTTAAATGAAGTCTCTTCTCAGCAAAAATCCAGTTTAGGCGGAAAGTGTCGTCCCGGATAAGCCTGTGTGGACTGCAAAGGCTAATCTGGGACGACACTTTATGCACAAGCATTATGCCCAGTTTTCTCAGAACACGACACATATTCTGAACAAAGGACTGATAGGTATGTATACAAATGAAAGTATTAAAAGGGAGCATAGAAGTTTGTTGGTTACCGATTTAAAGACTTTTATTTTATGTCAAAGTATGTATTTCTATGAATGTTGATCTCCATTAATTGGAAAAATATATTAAAACTATTTCTCATAATTATTAATTTCCAGGTGGATTGTAAAAAATGATAATGCTTAGTGTGATGTGTTGACTTTGATCTAAACATGTTGAATGATTATTTATTAGGTTAATGAACCACATAAAGGGGATCATAAATGCTTCATACATAATGCACATTAATAATTCTAATTTATTCAGTGGTGCGTGTGTAAATGAAAGAGTAAGAGTTGAACCAGTGTGCTCCAAGGGATAAATTGTGGTATGTGTTGCTGTCAGAAATTGCGTATTGTAATTGGTAAACTATGCAGTGGGTTGAAAGTCAATAACTTGATATAGTCAGTAAATAATATCATTTAATTTCTTGTAGTTATGCCGATTTCAAAACGAGAACGTGTGACAAAGTAACAACGTCTTAGAAAAACATTTGATTATAACTTTCTGTAATTGATTTATTAAGTATGTGGCTCTGTTGGGATTTGAAGACATGAGACTCAGTGCTAGACACTATTGTTGTTGGTCTTTTCCCTGGCAACAGAAATGAGCCTTAACTGAGGATATTTATGATTTTAAAATATTGAACACGGGTTATGAAAAAGGAATTCTAAAAACTTATTCTACAGTTTGGATTAAGTGTTTATAATGCAGACTAAGCTACCTGTCGGACATGTGGTTGTTAGTGCACTCACAAATTTATTTACCGAGGAATCGGAGGCCTACAGTTATCATTCTGTAGCGTATGAGGATCCGGCACTGACATGCAAGAAATGTCAGCAAGAACGCTGTCATAATCGTAATTACAAAAACAACAGGAAAGGAAAGAAAAAGCAGAATAGAGCGAATACACCCATCATCATCCAGTTGAAGGACACATTGAAAGCTGCTGTAATTCAGAAGCAGAGAGGCAGGAGAAACCATCTGCAAAAACAAGAGTCCAGTGACGCTGTTAACGAATGGGATGTCGAAACTGACAACAGCTCCGACAGAAGTGACACTGTTTTGAATAATGCAAAGAGGAGTCGCAGAAGAAAGAATTCCAAAAATATCAACAGTGCCCTCATAAATGTGGTACAGAAGCAGCACAGAAAGTGGCATCCGTTGAACGTTCGACAAAATTACAACTTTGAAAATCCATTTCATGAGAAACTTGTCGCCGATTATGTCCTAAATAACGTGTCTGGGACGCTGTCAAAAAATGGCATCCTGCAGAAAAGGAACATCGTAGAATGCGAGAATGTTGAAGTAATCTGTAACGACTTGAACAGCGTTGGGTCCACCCAAGATGACACCGAGGAGAGTGAAATATCATCCATTACATCCAGCTCAGAAATCCAGTCTGATTCTGACATTTCTACCCGTTTTGATCCAAAAGAAAGCTCAGGGTCAGCACAAGAGCTCAGCGCCTACGAGTTACACCAGTTGGCCACTTATGCTACGGGCTACCCGCTGGTTCGCTACGACTGCGCCCCAGTGGACTGTCCCGAGTGCCAGTGGTACAGCCAGGAAGTCAACACATACTCACAAGATGCTCAATATTGGCCATTACTGTCGGAGTCAGGGAAACACCAAACGAAGAAATCTAAGAGGCTTGCTCAACGAAAAAAGAAAGTGCCTTTGAACATCAGTCCAGAAACTGTTGAAATAGACCACATATCATATAGTGACAGTGCTGAGGATGGTTACGAAATCACGGAATCGAAATCTCAGTCTCCAGACATTCCAATTGACAATTATGTTTTTGAGGGAAACCAATCCAAGGTGGGCGATAAGAAGCCCCAGAAATCAAGGGAACAACTGATGGACATCAAAATTTCTGGTAAACATAAATCATATCATTCAAAGAAGCAAAATGACCTGTTCCCAGATGGCGTCTTCGTGGATTTGACTGATACAGACATCACATTTAGTGTCTATTACAACCATAACATGTCCGACTTCTACACGTTCTACCCCAACTATGGCTTATCACCGTTCTCCACATCGAGCATCGCTGGATCACACCATCACAACCTTACGTCGGGCCTCTCCTACTACCCAAACTGCCTGTATTGGTCCCCATACTACATGCCCATGTACACGGTACCAATGCCATTCTGTATGGAGATGGAGGATGTGTTGCCGAAAACTGCAATGGTCCCGCCGGCAGAGCTGGAGAAATGTAAGAGTTTTTATCTAAAAATATCTTGATTTAGGTGCTAAGCTGTTTCTACACATGTCAAAAATGGTTTGTTAAAAAAAAATGCATAGGACATTCTGTATTCAATTATAACTTATGATGGTGGTAGTTGTAAGGTTGTCTAGCTAAAAAAAAAATGTCCACGTTTTTGCACATGTACATGTATATGCTGATGAAACCATTCGGCATTTAATATATGATAACATTATTTTCCTACCTGCCAAGAAACCAACTTGTATATTTAAGGAATATTACCCGAAACACAATAGTATTGTATAGGCCTTTCATGTACTGCAATTTGTGTTTGTCCTTCAGAATATCTATATCTTAAGCAACACATTGTGTTTGAACTTGTTTTGAATTATTTGTGAAACGTCAATTAGATTTCTTTGCATGATTGCCAGCAGTCTGTATTGATCCCAATCAGAGGTCCAGATAAGATGCCTATTTGCGTAAAATACGCATAAAAAAAAAAGAAAATACGCATGGCTTAAACTTTTGGTGAGTTAAAAAACTCCTGGCTAAATTTGGATTACGCATCGTGTGCAATTTCAATGGGTATTAGCCGTTAATACATGCATATAAGTTCATGTAAACATGACTGGTTCCCGTCATTGTGTCCACACCGGTAAAAACGTAGTGACATCGCCATCTTTGTACAGAATGTGGTTACCGACCTAATTTACTCCTCAGTCAGAACGGTATCATTTCATTTTGGCCCACGATAAAGCCGATGTTCACATAACGGGCTCTCCGCTGCATTGTTGAGAATTGATAAACGCTTATGGTAAGAACATTTGACATCACATTCGATAAAACCCGAATCGCCCAACTTCAAGCATATTATTTTTGCTATCAGTTCATCTCTTGTGTGGCATTATGAAAAAACCTTTTTCCTTCAAGCACTTTTTAAATGGCAGCCGAAATACACATATATAATAAACAAGTTTTACCGATACCACCCGCTTACCATTCAGATAACGTGACTAAGCACATGTTTAAACTGTTTGATATATTGAAATCAGCAATCAATGAATCCACTTGAATCATAATGTAATGCGAAAACTTGCTGCTTGCTTGTTTTTCATATGACAGTCACGATCTGCGCCGTGCTGACCAGCAGTCTCTGTCCGGAAAGCACTTTTCTTTTTTTGTGACGTTTGCCGCAGCGTCTGCATGTGTTTGTTTTATTGTCATGTAAATAAAACAAAAATTAATGGCGAGCCAGTTATAAATGGTCGATCTCTATTAAGTCGACATTGTCATTAGTAACACCAGAAAAAAATGTACACCCTGTTATTGACAGTATATTAAATAAAACAAAAGTGATTGCATTATTGTGTACAAGACTGCTTGTAATAGCAAGTTAACATTACATGTACAATTTATAATTAATTCTGATCCTTTGAACATAAATACTCCTTAAAATTATCGGATTTTGATTTTTACTCATCAATTAAAAAATTTATGAGTGAAATACCCCTTGGCTGAAAAAATTATCTGGAGCTCTGAATTCGCAATGGTTAGCTTAAAGCCCAGTTCTTTCTCATTGTATTTATGTCGTGTATGACACAAGTTTAGTTTTAATAGTATCTATCACTTATAGATGGACACGTGTGTTTGCCACATATGTGTCATAATGAACGACGATGTTCTGAATCATAATTTCCCATTATTGATGACCCCATAGCTTGTCTGGTGGTTTCGCATTGACAGTTTCATGTTTATGTGAATATTGAGAAAGTAGTATTTCCTAACTGCAGTTATATCGGTGATGTAATATGTGTCTTGTTCTGAGAAAACTGGGCATAATTCTTGTGCGTTAATTGTCATCCCAGATTAGCCTTACAGTCCGCACAGGCTAATCAGGGACGACAATTTCTGCCTAAATTGGATTTTTGCTAAGAAGAGACTTCATTTGATCGAAAAATGTCATAAAAGCGGAAATTGTCGTCCCTTATTAATCTGTGCGAACTGAACAGGCTAATCTGGGACGACACTTTATGCACATGCATTATGCCCAGTTTTCTCAGAACATGACAAATATGTCTGTAGATTTAAGTTTATTATGGTGATTATGAGTTGATTAGTTTCATACTGGATATTGCTAAGAAGTTACTTTTACAGCCGAAAGTGTCCTCATAGATTAGCATTTGAAGTATGCACATTCATTTAGCCCCATTTTCTCAGAGCAAGGCTCATATGTATTTGTGACATGACCAAATATCCATTTCTTGTACGAAATTGGTTTCTTTGTGTTTTTGTTGTTAACCAGGTTTTGTTGTGCCAGTCCTTCGTGCTCCTCTGGGGGCTTTGTTGTATTGAACGCTCCTATTAGGCAGCATCTGTTTTGTGTTTAGCCTTAAGCAGTGGGAGACATAATACCCAGTGAAATGCTGTAAACTGGGGTGATGATGATCAATACTTCGCCAGACTCCAGTTATGATATGTGTCGTGTTCTGAGAAAACTGGGCAAAATGCATGTGCGTAAATTGTCGTCCCAGATTAGCCTGTGCAGTCCGCACAGGCTAATCAGGGACGACAATTTCCGCTTTTATGAAATTTTTCGTTTAACTGAAGTCTCTTCTTAGCGAAAATCCAGTTAAGGCGGAAAGTGTCATCCCTGATTAGCCTGTGCGGACTGCACAGGCTAATCTGGGACAACACTTTACGCACATGCATTTTGCCCAGTTTTCTCAGAACACGACACAATTGGTTGTATGGAACAATGGTTCAATATGTGAGAGAGACAGTAAAACTCATTATAGCAAATTGCTCCATTGGTGCAAAAAGGTACCATGCAAATTTAATTTTAATGTCACATGGTACCTTTTTGCACCAATGGGGCGAAATGAGCTTATCAAATTTTCCAGATCCCACTTGTTGTAGCAAAAAAGAAAATCAGTCATAATAAAAAAGCACAAGCTTCTGAAATTTATTTCATTTCCCCAAAAAAATGGATTGGGAATCTTATTACGGTTGGCTTCACAGAAAACAATAACTTGCAAACAATATCAAAGGAAAGCATCAAGAAAAAAAAAAGGATGAGTGAGTTTTGGTTCCTATTTAGCAAGGTAAACTAAAGAGTCCATCCCAATGCCAAACTTTGTGAACATTCATTGACCTATGCTCAATTTTGAAGGGAGAAAAGCCTTAATACACAAATGTTAATCTGAGTTGTAAATCATGAAATTACTGAAATTTGTTATTTAATAAAACCTGATTCAACCAATATTGCACTAATTTAAGTATTAACATACTATAATATCTTATTTAAATGTCTTCCAATAATCTAGGTTTTATTCATCTGAAATTCACAATTTGAAGAGTATGGGGCACACCCAAAAGCATTAAAAATAAATTATCTGCAAAAGCTCACTAGAGATTAATAGAAAAATTAAATAAAAATCTCACCAATCTCATTCTAAATTCGTAAGTCCTTCTTAATGTACAATAAGATCTTAGTGTTTCTGTAGAGAACAATAAAACTCCCTCATTTGGTGGCTTCATAATCCTTATCAGTTATAAGCTTAAGCCTCATTCTGGGAAAACTGGGCTTACTGCATGTGCCTAAAGTGTTGTCCCAGATTAGCCAGTGCTAATCAGGGACAACACTTTCCGACTACACTGGATAATTGTTTAGAAGAGAACTCCTTAAACAATATACCAGAAAAGCGGAAAGAGTAGTCCCTGATTAGCCTGTACAGTCCGCACTGCTTATACTGTGACACTCTACGCACATGCATTAAGCCCAGTTTTCCAAAAATGAGGCTCACCTTTATGGCCTGTCTACAGCAGGGCTAGCTAGGGCTTGTTAAGGTGTTAAGGAGTTTCCTGTAGCAGGGGCTCAACCTTCTTGAGGTTACAATATATTAAATAATCGAGTCATGTAAGGCTGTACTCTCTAAAAAAATCATCATATTTTACTGGAAGGCATGTTTTACACTTTAGACTGTTAATCTGGTTTTATCTTTTGGAGATATGGATAGGGTATGCATAGGTGTTCATTACTAAAATCCTGAAATATGATTAAGTTGGAGACTGCAGCAAAAAAATGCACTGACAAAGGTTACATTCCACTAGAAAACGACAAAAAAAGGAAGCTGCAAAAACAGACTACATTGTATTTTGATTGTGTGAAGTTCTTTTTTGGTTTGAACATGACATATCTTTTTTATTGCTTAAATCGATTCAGCTAAGAATGCCCTTGAAGAAAGGTATGGTTATGGGGGTCTCTTTGTCAAACTGTTGCATTTATTTTCGCTTTAAGTTGTCGCTTTTACATTGAATTATATACGGAAAATATTTAGTATATTGTGGCCTAAATGAACTTGACACTGACCCCTGGTCTGGTGTGGTTTCGGATTGTCAGGGACAAGGGCCTTACCGGCTTATAAAAGTTGGGACAAATTAAAAAAATGTGAGGACACAATAATAAAATAAGTATTAACATTATCTTATAAAGTTGGTCTTAACCACCCCTTGCTTCTTGATTTTGTCTTATAGTCACATGATTCATCACTCATTTAATGTTGAACTTCTTAAACTGTAAAAAAAAATAAAAAAATGAATAATCTCAAATAATTTATTGTTAAGTTTCGGTTTCAACTGCTCTGAAAATTGTCTTATTTCATGTAAAACTGTGTTTGAACAGCAAGGTTAAGATACAAGATATCAAAATACTTTATTTCAAAATGGTAGCCAATGATGTTGTTAGTTTTTTCACTTTCTTTCAAAATGTGCAAAACGTGATCTTAGAAAAAATTAGCGTACTCAGAGCTCCAGATAAGGGTCATATTTTCGTAATTAAGATTTTTTTTCAAGTCTGTTACGTATTTATTTTAAAATCTGGCCGTACCATTAAGAATTACAAAATCAAGTTACGAATATTATTTTTACATCGGTTCGTATCGATTTTTATTGATTTTTTTTTCGCGAATTAAAGATCTTTTCGGTACATATATAAAATGGTTATCGGGTTTGTTTAACGAAGCGCATTTTTTTCCAATAAAAGCGGCGTGTACAGTCTATCTGTCATAAAAAATGGTTGTGCCCAGAGGACGTCCTAAAAAACTGCAAAGCGTGCAAAAAAAACACGCTTTTAACATATTGTACGCAAATCGAGCCAAAGTTGAATGTTAAGAAAGACATTATAGAAAAGATCTTATACAATGTTGTATGTTAAGTTGCCTACACAGTCGGAAAAGCTAAGAAAACGCGACACGACGGGTCCAAACTTAAACAAAAAACATTGGACGAATGGAAGGGACAATTTCCGTGGCTAATCGTTGAAAAGATTGAAGGGGAGATCCGTTTGAATTGTGAAATATGTAGAAATTCATTGAAGGCATGCAATCTAAGCACAGTTTGGGCATATGAAGGTATTTGAAAAATAAAATTCCCATGGTCATATCAAAATTAGTATGTACAACTTTTGAAACTGAGTCAGAGATAAAACAAAAATGAACATACCTCTACTATTGAACCTGGGTGTCTATATTTTAATACATTATACTTGTAATAAATTTCTGACCAGGTACCCATTATCATTTATTTTTAGGTCATTTAGAAAAGTTACGAATTATTTTCCAAAACTTAGTAGTAACATTAAGAATAAAATTTCAGAGTTAAGAATTCTTTTTGAAAATCTGGTAGTAACGTTAAGAATTTCACAAAACCTTATCTGGAGCTCTCACATACGTGAGATGGTCGATATCGACGGTATGCAGTTTGGTTTTGTCCCTGGTAGAGGTACGACTGATGCAATCTTCATCATACGCCAGCTACAGGAAAAATTCATTGCAGCAAACAAGCCACTGTACATTGCCTTTGTCGATCTTGAGAAAGCATTTGATAGAGTTCCAAGAAAGGTACTGTGGTGGGCTCTGAGGAGTCTTGGGGTTCAGGAATGGGCAGTACGCGTTATACAGGGTATGTACACAGGCGCCAGGAGCCGAGTGCGTGTCAACGGACAGTATAGTGAGGAATTTGGAGTTGGAGTAGGGGTGCATCAGGGTTCTGTTCTTAGTCCCCTGCTTTTCATCCTGGTGCTTGAGGCTCTGTCGAGGGAATTTCGCGCCGGGGTTCCATGGGAGCTCCTCTACGCTGATGATCTTGCTGTGATCGCTGACTCACTTGAGGAGTGTCTCTCCAGACTGAAAGGTTGGAAGGATGGAATGGAAGGCAAGGGGCTGAGGGTCAATATGAAGAAGACAAAGCTCTTGATCACCGGCCCTGGACTAAATCTCCTACGTGACGCGGGTGCATATCCCTGTGCGGTATGTAGGAGTGGAGTGGGAGTGAACTCGATTGAGTGTACCCAGTGCAAACTTTGGGTACACAAAAAGTGCAGTGGCATCAAGGGAAGAATGACCAGCATCCCGGACTATGTCTGCCCGAGATGCCTGGACCAGGCACGTCCAATTGATGGAAGACCAGTTACCCAGGTGGTCGTTGATGGCTCACAGCTTGATGTTGAGGCCAGCTTCTGCTATCTGGGTGATATGCTATGTGCTGGGGGAGGCTGCGAACTTGCCATCATCACCAGATGCTGCACTGCCTGGGGGAAGTTTAAGAAGCTCCTACCAATACTGACGTCGAAGCATGTATCCCTTAAAATCCGTGGCACAGTGTTCAATGCTTGTGTCCGTTCTGCCATGTTACATGGTAGTGAAGCGTGGGCACCTTCCGCTTCTGACCTACAACGTCTTCGTAGAAACGACAGAGCAATGGCCCGCTGGATCTGTGGCGTCAAACCTGACGACGGAGTCGACACTAGCACGCTGTATGAAAAATTAGGGATACCAGAAGTCACGGCATCACTGAGAGCCAGACGTCTGAGGTGGTATGGGCATGTCGAGCGTGCCACTTCTTGCATCAATTCTATCACAAAGATGGCCATCCCTGGTGCAAGAGGTAGAGGGAGACCAAGAAAATCGTGGTCTGATTGTGTTAAAGATGACCTGCACACCTGTGACATGGGAGACACAGACCCACAGAACAGAAGAGCGTGGAAATCAGGTGTTAGACGCTCTAGCCGCCTGCTGCCTACCCCAGCTACTGGGACTAATCCCGCAGCAGATGACAAATAAACTCAGGATCAAGTCAAGTCAAGTCAAGTCTGGTACTTGTCTCTGATGGGTTGCACTATTACTTGAAGGATTTTGCTTGGTTTACACTAAATGTTATTGGGTCAGTTTTTCATAGCATAATCGAAGAAAAATAAAAAAATAATAACCAAGCTTTTTTATGGGTTTGCTTAGTCAGAAAATGTTTGTCTATACTAGTTTGGTTTTTGAATGGCTTATTTGGAGTTACCAGGTGATTATAGAAAACCAATCCAGAAAACATGTGTTTTCAAATCAAATGAATAATTAACAACACTTTTATAAAGGAATCTTGCTTAAGATGTATACATATCTCATTATCCAGGTGTATGCTGATTGGCAAGGTATAAACCACTATTACATTTACAATAACTAAAAAGCAAACTACCATTAATATTATATAAAGGTACATTCTAGATAGCAATTTAAAAACAGCTAAAAAGCAAACTGCTTAATACAACCATTAATATTATATAAAGTTATATAAAAGTACATTCTAGATAGCAATTTAAAAACAACTAAAAAGCAAACTACCATTAATATTATATAAAGGTACATTCTAGATAGCAATTTAATCCTGTCATGTCGATACTTGTTTTGGCTGAAAAATTGTTGTTTAATTGAAATTACAGATATAATTCAATACAAATCTTTTGAAAAAAATTAACTGGATGAGATAAGTGGTTGTGATTTGTAAACAACACGATGATGAAAGTCAATTTTGATTGTTCTGAAGGAATTCTTGACCTTTTCTTAACATAGGTCAACCTAAGCATGTGTTTAGTCAAGTGTTTGGCTACTACTTGCACGTTTGTATCTTGCCCTCAGGATATATTGTGAATGTTATTTGTTTACTCATCACAGCCAAGGTCAGTCTTCCATCATCATGATATATGACATACATTCAAATTTGATTGCATACTAATAGTTATGCCCACTAATCCATAGGCAATAATGTCGACATAAATGTAAGGAGAAGACATGAAAACGATCAGTTACTAGCTAAGTTGTCACACAAATAATTAAATTGTTGGTTTTATTGCCATGGAAACCCTGTTGCCTGTTTGTGCATATGAGCTGTGCTTTGTAAAAAGGGGGTTTAATGCATGTGCATAAAGTGTAGTTCAAGATTAGCCTGTGCAGTTTGCACAGGCTAATCAGGGATGACACTTCCCACATAAACCAGATTTTTGCTAAGAAGGGGCTTTCTTTAAGCGGACTGCACATGATAATCTGGGACGACACTTGATGCACATGCATTAAACCCCATTTTCACAGAGCAAGGCTCATTTGTTATTTTGTCCTTTTAAACAAAATATCAGAAACTGGATGGCCAGTGTGGGAAGCCCAGCCTAATAAATAACGGCATAGTTTTTTCGGTCTTAAAACTCACAGATACTTAAATTAGTAAAGGATGGGAAAAAAATATAGGCTGCAATTAGTATGTAGGCTATTTCAGTACAAAACGTAACTGGACCAAACTAAACACCGTAACTGGACCAAACTAAACACCACTAGCTTGATTTAGCTACCCTGAGCACATAGTGCTGATAATGAGCTGGTGTGGCCTGTCTGTGTCCTGAGCCCTTGGTTGTGCTTCATGCCTCGTCAACTTTTAGCTCATTACCACTTTAGAGGCCACGTATTATCAAATTAAACTTGGGCTGAATTATTATCTTTACAATTTTGCCAGTTTTGAAAATGGATCAAGTGTGGTTAAAAACCAGGTCAAAGGGTTAAGTCTTGACATTTGGTGTACCATGAGCACAGGTGAGTGCTTTAAGACCATTATGGCCCTCTTGTTTGGATGATTGAATATCCATAACTTCAATCCCGCACCCTTTTAGACAGCTCATGTTTTACACAGGTCACTGAATATTGTCCCAGTTAAGACATTTAATACAATAGTTTTGTAGCACCTGACACTCTGGCAAGCATCATGTGTAACTTGGCATGACAAATGTTTTCTTTGCTATATAGCCTATTGTAGGTGTGTTTTATTGGGTAACCTAGAAGTGTTTATGATACATGAAACATTTACGTAGTTATGTAAGTTATGTAAAGAATTTGGCTGTTAGGTTGTTCAACATGTAAAGTACGTTTTTAATGGCAATGACAAGCGAAGAAACTCCAAATTTCAATTGTTATTTCTAAAAGAAACGATCCAATTAGACAATAAATGTCTGGTTTGTTTTGGTTTGAGTTTAACAACTGTTTTTTGTTTTTAATGGGTTATTTATAAACCCAAACTCCTTGTTGCTTAATTAATGTTATTTGTTATTCAAATGAATGTCATAAGGAGTGACATCTTTTGTGATTAATTTGTTATTAATGATAAATCTGCTGCCGTTGTCAACATCTTTAATGTAGCAGCAACCTGTGAACAGTGATCATGCCAGTCCTGCATATTAATTTGAATACATTTGTGTTTAGCAGTGTGCGCAAAAAACTTATTTAGACTATAATCCTCTGATATATTACAAAACAAGGAATTTTATAGCCCGAATGATGGCTTTATAAACCATTTAAAGCTTAGTGCACTTAGTCAGTACCTACTTAGGTAACCTAGTATCGGATTTTAATGACCGGAATGAAATTTCATCTTCAGAGTTTATCACATGGTGATGAATAATTTATGCTTTAATTTCTGTAGTGGATCATTAGTAAAATAATGGCAACCTCTATAGCAATGTATTTGAATTAATTTAAATACTGCCTGCAGTTTGTAATTTTTAACTTGGCAGTAGGTAAAATCATATCGACGGCAGTCATGTGAAGTCGTCTCTACTTATATAGGTTTTGCAGTTATTGTGTGAAATAATAATTCCTTTATTTCACTCGTGAGCAATTGCATGTCTTTAGACATGGTAATCTTTATAGACATGTTATATGTGTATGCATTTGTAGCATATAACTATTTAATGGGTGAACTATTTTTGCTTAAATATGCACTGTTTTTTGTCTCTTTGTAAGTATGCATAATAGTGAATCAGATTAACGAATAATGGTTTCCGGCTACAAGGCTCAAATTGCTCAAATGTTATAATATTTCCTGCATACAAAGGGCATGCAAAGACTGCACACCATAACAGTACACTCTTTACATGGTCAAAATAGCAGTTTTTATGCCCCCGGTTGGGTGGCATATAGCAGTTGAACTGTCCGTCAGTCTGTCCATCCGTCTGTCCGTCCATCCGAAAACTTTAACATTGGTCATAACGTTTGCATTATTGAAGATTATACAACGTCATATTTGGCATACATGTGTATCTCATGGAGCTGCACATTTTGAGTGGTGAAAGGTCAAGGTCATCCTTGAAGGTCAAATGTAAAAAAAATATCAAAGCGGCGCAGTAGGGGGCATTGTGTTTCTGACAAACACATCTCTTGTTCTTTTTGTATTAAAGCAGAGAGAGGTCAGTTAAAAAGCAAATCATTGGAGAGGTAATACATAGATGTCTATATTCAAATTGGCGAACCATTTTAAAATAATTAAGTAAAGTAAGTAAATAAATGTAAGTCATTCCTTAAATCTGAAAGTTGTTCCAGTCCCCACTTTCTTGTTGTTGATGGATATCATTTAATAATCATTAGCTTCTGTAGTGTATCATTTCTTACTTGTACCTGTTTTGAACTGTCACATTTCAGTTGAATGACGTTATTGTTAACTTTGCAAATGTTTGAAATACTATGAATACTTTGCTTGTTCTTTCAACAAGGCCTTATTGTATGTTGTTTTGTATAAAACAAAAATCAACTTACACATTTGATCCAGTTATTGGGAACAAAAACATACTGTGATTTTTTTCTTGAGATCATAAGATTTCTTTTGTTTAATGCACATTTAACCAAACAATAACAACAACAGAATATTGCAGCTGCTGGTATTCATGTTAGTATATTACAACAACCCTGTACATTGAACATATGAGTAGCGTTCTGAGAAAAGGGGGTTTAATGCATGTGCATAAAGTGGCGTCCCAGATAAGCCTGTGCAGTCCGCACATGCTAATATCAGGGACAACACTTTCCGCCTAAGCTGGATTTTTGCTAAGAATAGACTTTCTTTTAACGTTAAATATCATAAAAGCGGAAAGTGTCCTCCCCGAGGAGCCTGTGCGGACTGCACAGGCTTATCTGGGACGACACTTTAGGCACATGCATTATGCCCAGTTTTCTCAGAACGCGACTCAAATAATGATAATCTCCCGTACATACCCTAGGGCAGTTGTTACCAATAGTTACCTTGCATACTTGCTACATTTCAGTCAACTCCACCCACCCTCCACAGAGACAGTGGATCCCACTGGCACGTCCAGACCCGGGCAGGCCCGCAGGTGAGTGACACAGGGGGAGGTAACCTTGAGGCCCATTGGTTGCTAAGCTGCCCGGTGTGGCTGGAAACCAAATTTCTTGTAACGTTTTGGACGGGCTGTTGTGAGTGTGCTACATTGCAGTCTACTCTACTTTAAGTTTATATGAGCCTCGCTCTGTGAAAAGGTGGTTTAATATATCTGCATAAAGTGTCGTCCCAGATTAGCCTGTGCAGTCGGCACAGGCTAATCAGGGACGACACTTTCTGCTTTTATTCTTTTTTTTGTTTCAAGGAAGACTCTTCTTGAAGAAAATCTAGTTTAGACGGAAAGTGTTGTCCCTGATTAGCCTGTGCGGACTGCACAGGCTAATCTGAGATGACACTTTAAGCACATGCATTTAACCCCCTTTTCACAGAGCGGAGCTCCTTATACAAGATACTTGCAATTAGGCTCAAACCAGTGATATATCCATGAAAACAGATACGTTCAAAACATGTTTCAGACTGACATGGACATTTTGGCTTATAAAGAAATGTTTATTGACATAGCAGGTTCATACTCACCTTGGAATCATGTCTGTATCAGCGCTACTTAGGAACTAACTATAACTGAAATATATGTTTTATTGTTCAAATGCTTCAAATGAGATTTTTATTTGATAGTTAGAATTTTAATTTTCAAAACTCTGCCACTTATTTTGAGTTGAACAACAATAACTCTGCTTTAGACAATTTATAATTTCTTCTTGTACATGGGCGTCGCTGACAAAATATCTGTAAATGATATAAACAACATGATGAGTAATGTGATGTGATGACATTTTCTGGGGTTTTTAACCAGATATTATATCCTGTAGTTTGTTTCACCTTTTATCACACTTAGTCATTATGGATTCATAACTTTTGTACGCAGGTGTTTAATTTTAATTGCTTTCATTTATGTTATTAACCTTACGAACTGGAGGTCATTGATCGGATAAAACCAGTCTGTATTAAGCCTCTGGGACAGAAAAGATTGCCTGGTGACAGTTGGAATAACCTATGAACAAATTATACTATTTTATAAAAAACTTGTAGTGTCATCGACCCTTTATAAGTTGTTTATCGGTCTGATGATTTTCTAACTATTATAGAAATACTTGCAGTGTCATCGACCTTGTATACGTTGTTTGTTAGTCTGATGATTATCTATGTCACCCTAGGATCATAAAAGTTTTTTAATCTGTAGACCAGTGTTTTTTTTTCACCATTTTGGGAATAGGGCCGTGTCCCTTTGGATTGGGAAAAATCTCAGCGTTTTTTCTAAAATTGGGAGATTAGTGTTGTTAATGTTTTGCTAAAAAATACTTCAAAATTGAGAATAAAAGTATTTTCAACATTATATTTACTAAGGTTCAACTTATAGAGCTGGATGGGAGATGGGAAATAAATGTTGACATCTAAAAAAAAAAAAGTTTTTTGTTTGAAACCTTCAATTATATACTTTTTTCTATTGGGAATGGGGCCGTTTAAAGGAAGAAAAAATTTGAACGAAAAAAAAATTGGTAGACGTACATTTGACTGGTTAAAACTGCTTGTAGCCATTTGTAAATGAACAGGTTTATACGTACCCATTTTCATCAGTGCAAAATGGTCAGTGCATATACATTTTCATGTACAAAACGGCCAGTGGCAAGTTAGGTTTTAGCTTTGGGATGGCATGGATCATTAACCCTTTGAGCGCTGGAACCAGATTTTCAAGGCCTTTGCAAACAGTTTGGATCCAGATGAGACGCCACAGAACGTGGCGTCTCATCAGGATCCAAACTGTTTGCTATTCTGATAGTGGTCTTTGAAAAAAAGTGAAGAAAATGATGATTTAAGAAATTCAGCAGACGAGATTTTAGCAGATAACAAATTACCCAGCATGCAAAGGGTTAATACAAAGATATAATCATCAAAATGAACGAGTGGTGGCATAAATGGGTACCTTGGTCTACATTATATGGATGCAATATTGTCAGTCTTCCCTATTTGCCCTCCTTGCCTGCTCAAAAGCAAAGGGAAAATGGCTATATGTAACCAGCATAAAACTTGAACAGCCTGCAAGTAACCTGGCAGTCTTTTCAGGTTTTATGTTGTTTGCTGCTCATCAATATCTTAGGGTTGGAAATGAAGCCTTTAAAACTTGAATCTAATAAGGAAAGTCTTTTATTCAATTTGATTTCTAAGGGACTACAAAATACGTCCAAATGTGTATCTGAGAAGTATAGGGTTAAGCACACTAGATTAATTCCTAAATAATGAAAGTCAAATATATAGGACACGCTCTGAGAAAATGGGGTTTAATGCATTTGCGCTAAGAGTCGTCCCAGATAAGCACATAATATCTGCACATAACCTGCCTTGTGTGCAGCTTCTTTGATAACTGGAAACATTTTGCATTAAAATGCATCATTTCCAGTTGAATTCATAAGGATGTGATTTTTTTGATTTTTTTTGACATTTTGTTTAACTGGTTTTATTTTTTATGAAAAGTTAGCTTACAAAATATTGCTTTAAATTCTTTCATATATAAAGTGAAAAAATCATTATTCAACCATTATTGTGAAAAGTGCCATTTGGTTATTCTCTATTAACACATCTTAAAAAAGATTAATGTTTTGTTCTTTTTTATCGTAGTAAAAGATTTAAAGCAATAAAAACGTCTTATCTAAGGAAAACTAATGGCAACCATGCATGATTTCAGCCATATTCACAGTGATGTGCTACAACGTGCTGTGCGACAAGTACTGCACGAGGCAGCAGTATGGCTACTGTCCGTCATGGGCGCTGAACTGGGAGTACCGGAAGAAGGGCATTATGGACGAGATACGAAACTGTGCAGCTGATATTATTGGCCTTCAGGTATGGGTGGCTCAACATGTCAGTCAGTCATCACTATTAATGAATTGCGCTCTGAGAAAACAAGGTTCAAATGCATGTGCATAAAGTATTTCCCGGATTAGCCTGTGCAGTCTGCACAGGCTAATCAGGGACGACACTTTCCGCCTAAACTGGATTTTCGTCAAGAAGAGTTCCTTTAAACAAAAAATACAAGAAAAGCGGAAAGTGTCATCGCTGATTAGCCTGTGTGGATTGCACATGCTAATCTGGGAAGACACTTAACGCACATGCATTAAACCCCCTTTTCACAGAGCGAGGCTCTGAAAGTTTAGCAAAGGAAGTTTAAGTTCTGATATTATGGATTGAGAGCATGACAATGTTATGAGCCTTTCAACACAAATACAATATTCTGAGCCATAGACTGTGCCACTCAAGGGTGTCTAGCATACATTGCTCAGACTATGTATAATATATTATCACCAACGAAAGCATGCACCATCCAGTATATTCAGTGAATGCTCAATCAAACTCTACGCAACAATTAACCCTTTGAGCGCTGGAACCGGATTTTGAAGGCCTTTGCAAACAGTTTGGATCCAGATGAGACGCCACAGAACGTGGCGTCTCATCAGGATCCAAACTGTTTGCTATTCTGATAGTATTCTTTGAAAAAAAATCGAAGAAAATGCTAATTTTAGAAATTCAGCAGACGACATTTTAGCAGACGACAAATTTCCCAGCATGCAAAGGGTTAATAATCTAAATTCATTCATTCAGGGTCAGCATGTAAAATGCAAGATTTACATTAAAATGAATTGTTCTTCATTCGAGACGCGCATCTACATTTTGGTATTTATCACGAATTAAACTCCTTAATTTATTACAGTAATAAAAGCTTTTGTTTTGTCATGGTATTATGTTGGAGATGTAGATAATATATGTTTGGTGATTTTGATAACATATCATAAACCAATGAGTCTAATATGGCATAGGAAAAGGAGAGGCTCTATACTTTGCCACTATATTAAGTCATGAATAATAACAATTAAACACACATTTAATCAATTAGTCTTCATGAGAGGTTGGGTTCAAATAAGTGAAATATTAAAACTCCACAAAAACACAAACAGTGCATTAAAAGGGATCTTAAATGATCACGAGTGAATTTATGACAAATGGGTTTATAATTTACTTTCATACAATGAAATGTTGTTTTAAATGTTGAAATACTGATGATTACTCATAAAAAAGGTTAGGATGTCAAATTGGATGACAGCAGGTTCAGGATTTGCATTTTGTATTGTTTTTGATGTTGGTTCATATTGAATGGAAGGGGACACAAATGGAATTAAATACCATCAACATAATCATTTGAAAGAAGAACCATTTTGGTGGGTATCAATGACAAAATTGATTGGTTGTAGATCTATGACATTTTCTCAAGTGATGTGGTAGCTGCATTTAATGTCTAAAAGCAACATTGTAAACACATTTTTGTGCACAACGTAGTTACCCAATTCCAAAAGGATTTACACTTAAATAATCCCTATTGATTATTCTTGATTGAGGATTGAAACGTAAGAATTTGAATAAATATTCTTAATGTTCCTGGTAGCTGGTTACATTTAAGATGGTGATACGTGAAATTAAATTTAGATGTGATTTCAATTGTGAGTAATACGGGCGGGTATAAAATTGTGTTATCGGTCAGTGACCGGAAACCTCAGAAAGTGGGTTGAGTTTATTTGTGTTATGGTCTGTCGAATAATAACCATTATAAAAAAATTGGTTCAGCATCTTAAATGTAATTGTGCTCTTGTGGCATAATAGTATGGGTTAACCCTTTGAGCGCTGGAACCGGATTTTGAAGGCCTTTGCAAACAGTTTGGATCCAGATGAGACGCCACAGAACGTGGCGTCTCATCAGGATCCAAACTGTTTGCTATTCTGATAGTATTATTTGAAAAAAAATCGAAGAAAATGCTAGTTTTAGAAATTCAGCAGACGACATTTTAGCAGACGACAAATTTCCCAGCATGAAAAGGGTTTATGCACAGAAAGACTAAACTAAATGAAAGCCCCAATTTACCTAATAAATTGTAACACTCCTTCAATCTGAACAGTAATTTGTTCAATGTTGATATTTCTTCTAAAACCATGGATCATGAGGATTTTCAATTAGGACTTCTTTTTTATGCCCCCAGCATCTACAGTTGCCGGAAGGCATATTGTGTTTGTCCTGTTCGTTTATTATTATATTATATATTCTTTGTGTAACACCAATAACACCTCATACAAAGCCTTGAATCTTGCATAGATGTAATCCATGAACATTCTCAACACTGACCTCATTTTGACCTTCACATTGACCTACTAACAGTGATTCAGATTGGTCCCACTTTCCCCAGGACAGGACTGGTGTCCTTAATGGTCAAATTGTTTTTAGAATTTTTCCCTTTAATCCTGAAAATACATTTAAATAGTTTTGTTATCGTACAATTAATAGAAAACTAGTCAAAATTCAATTCAATTGCATTAAACTTCAAATAACTCTTAAGTATAGACTTCGGAGAGTTCAATTTCTAATTCATGGTTAAAACAAGTTCTGAGACACAAGCTCTTTTCCATGCCTCTAGGGCCTCTTCAAAGGAGAAGTCCTTTCCAGGCTTGCCGTTATTCCTGGTCCTCATTATCGGTTCCTGAGTGTCTGGCTTAAATCTGTTTGCAAGGATGTTAGTGTTTGATTTTGTACCCAAAATCCCCGGTAAAAGCCTGCCATGTTTACTGGACATGTTTTGGCAAGACTGGCCAAATTCAAGAGGTTAGGAAATTGTTCACAATGAAAATTCATTATCAAGTTCCACAACCCATAGAGAGAATCTCCAAGATACATTTAATAGTGAAAAGAGTTTTCCTATTCACTGTTTTTGTTTATCTAATACATACTTAGATAAATATAACCTACAGCAGGTGTTGATCGCTTGAAAGAGAAATGCACTGGTCACATAGTTTGGTGCCGGTCACATTGACAAACGATATATTTGTCGGCCCGACTGAATTTAATTTCTTCGGTCTTTTGCAAACTTTATCAGCGATTTGCCGAAGGGCTGATCCAATCTGAATCACCTGACTTTTGGTATCAGACTCCATCTGAAGGTCAATATTCTTGGTTAACCCAAATTGCCTGTTTGCTTAACATCAATACTTTAATGCTTTTACACTTCATTCAACAATCAGAACTTTCACATCACCTGACCTCATTTTCAACTTTTTGGACTTAAAACTTATTGAAATGGGCTAATGAATCAGCACTGACAAGGCTTCCACTGGGGGCATACGTGTGTATTGAACCAGAATCTTGTCATGTGATTGACATTATTATAGTTTCGGGCGTTAAGAGCTTTGTACTGTTATTTGACAAACCAACACAGTGTGTCTCTTAACAGTGATTGTGTGTTACACAATACGGATAAGTCCAGATTAATACGCAAATCTTGGATTTGCTTTTACTCCTTAAGTTGTTTTTTTTTCTTATTAATGACAAAACAGGTCCACATGCACGCAGTCTTAAGCTGTTTTCCTTTCTCATATGACAGTTACAATGTGAAACAAAAAAATAAAAATAAACTAGATTGAAAATGGCATATCAGATATTTTATGTTATTTATGTTTGTCGCACAACATTTGTCACATATACGTTAAGTCTTGACAGAGATTCATCAACAGTCTGACGTTTGTGTGTTTAGTCATAAGTGGCCTTGTACTTTGTTATTCTGCCCATGCAGGTGCATAGCATCTCCTGACAAACTAAAGGTTATTTTCAAAGAACCAGATTTTAAGACGACGTCATTAATTACTAATGGGTTTGAATTACAGCCCAGTGCGGTTGACTGGTGTTTCAGTGCAGTCTTCCTCTAGCATCATCATTATATCATCTATACCCAGTAATTTGGTGAATGTGATTGCTGTCTACAGTTTATTACAGACAACAACCCTTTGACATTCTCCTCTGTCAAATGTCAAAGTTGGAAGAAATCAGTTAAAAGTTTTTGCTGTTTTTATCTGTCAGAAGGTCTTGTAGAAGTTGACATGTTAGAGTGTTTTCCATTCAGAGAAAATAATGTTGGTATATTGACTATCAATGGACTATAATTATGAAGTATATTTTGTGGTGCATAGTGTGGTGGATGATGATGCCCATTGTTCATGTAGCAATATTCCACCTAGATCAGATCAGTTGATGTCACTGTATTTGTACTAGGGCGGCAACATTACTGCAAAAAATGTAATGCGTACATATTATTAGCAAATAGTAAAACTTGAATTGTATAATTGCAGCATCAGTAATTACATCTTATGTGTAATGATTGTGTATGCAGAATTATGATAATAAGGTCAACTATTGAAGGGATTTTTGTTAATGTAATAACATTAAGACCACTTTAAATATACTTGTTTCAGGTATTAAAAAAGAAATTGATACAAAATATTAGACTTATACTTGAAGTAAAAAAACAATGAGCAAAACAATTCAATTTATATAATGCATGCTAATGGCTGCATTAAGAAATTAATTGATTATAAACAATGCACACAAATGTCATTCTATCCCATGACATCTTAACTTGATAGCATTATCGCCATGTTAAGTATCACATCAATAACATACAGGAAAAACAGTTAAGGGTTATAGAACATATAACAACCCAAGAGGAGTGACTGACGACTATACTTTTTATACCCCCCAAAAATGCCTATGATATTTTTTTAATTATACCAAAACGAACGTGTACCTTAAATTACCAACTAGTCACACTTGCAGATGCTATAGGACAAGCAAGTGCTTGTCAACATCAATGTGTTAATTACATTTGAATAAGCATCTTCCAATTATAAGTTTAAATTATATTTTTGGAAAATATGGAATTTTTGCGAAAGCCATTTCACATTTTTTAGACCGGCAAAAAGAGTTTAGATAAAATTGACAGCCAGGTCTGGATATATAGCTTGGCATTGTTAAATAATACAGGGATGGGTATAGGAGTTTTCAAAGTGATCATGAAGTGAGGTTTAATTCTTATAATACTATCTATTACTAACTCTATTGATAGGAGGTCGAGACTGACCAGTTCTACAACTTCTTCAAGCCTGAGCTGGAAAGGGAGGGCTACGAGGGGATCTTCTCACCAAAGTCTCGGGCCCGCACCATGACCGAGCAGGAACGAAAACACGTCGACGGTTGTGCCATCTTCTTTCGAACATCCAAGTAAGGCATTATTGTTGATTTGATGGAGTAACACGAGATAAAAGAGTCCAAATTAATGCAAAACATTGTTCCATTGGTGAAAAGTGTATGTCGAAATGTCAGCAGCATTAACGTCCATTAACTTGTTATGAAAATCTTATTTGGTTTGTCTAGCTGGTGTTTTAATGATAAGTTTGGTAATATGTATTTATTTCATGTATCATTTTGCCGGAAGGAGAGTTATTAAATTTATCGTCTGAAATCTTAATAGGCTTTACAATATTTTTCATTGGAGACATAAGAAGGACACTGACACATATATAATGGAAAAGATACATGTATCAAAAATTTGGCATGTCTAATAATAATAATAATAAATAAAGTTCTGAATTTTCAAGCATTTTCAACTACCTCTCATTGTTTATTAAGAATGTAGGCTCCATGTTGCGTTTATGTTCCTTTGTGTGTTTGTAAATATGATAATAAAAATTGTTGATTTATTTTGACAGTAGTGACAGTTATTCCTAAATAGTATGATTATAATTAGTGTTAAATGTCATAAATGGCATTTCAACAGTAAAGGTTATCTTGCTAGTATAAATTTATTAACCAGGTTTTCCGAAGGAAAAAACTGGTTATTAGATTGGCGAATGCGGGTGAGCTGGCTTGCGGGCGGGCGGAACAAGCTTGTGTCCGCTCTCTATTGAAAGTTTTTTTCATCCGATCTTCACCAAACTTGGTCAGAAGTTGTATCTAGCTGATGTCTAGGTCAAGTTTGAATTTGGGTCATGCCGTTGAAAATCTAGGTCATGGGGTCACTTAGTGCGTTTTTTAACATTCAGCATTGATTTGTAGCGGATCCGTGGTCTAGTGGTAACACACTGGCTTCACAATCCAGAGATCGCTGGTTCGATCCCCCGCTGCACCTAACCTACTAACTCGTCTTTCGCATGAGACGTTAAACCGAGGTGCAGTGTACTAGGTGCTATACACCGGTCACTAAAAAGACCCAGGGTCACCTCTGGAACGGGGTGTCTCCTGTATCTTGCTCTATCCCCCGTAACCAACTAACACGTCTTTCTGGGGGCGATGGCCATATGGGAGACAATCCCGGTGCACTCGATAAAAAAAACAACAACAACAACAGCATTGAAAACCTGGTTTTGTGACAATTTTGTCCCTTGTTTTACAAATTGTTTTAAACACATGGCAGTTTAGTTTAAAACACTATTGTGTCTAAAATATATGATATTATTTATATAAATGTGATAAATCAGTTTGACCCAGCAAGCAACATTTTCTTTATTATTGTTTGAATGCAAGAAAATTGTACTCGCCTATATAAAATCATAGATTTTTGATTTACCCCAGTTCAAAAGTTACCAATGCAGGACATGTGGTCTTGCGCTTATTTTGACTGCACTAACGCATATGTCCTTACCTACAATGGTAATTGTAATAAGTATAATACGAGAAATAATAATTATAAAAATAGCAATAATGATCATGATTGTAATAACAATAGTAATAGTAACAATAATGATAATGATTATAATTGAGCCTCACTCTGTGAAAAGGGGGCTTAATGCATGTACGTAAAGTGTCTTCCCTGATTAGCCTGTGGGGACTGCACAGGCTAATCTGGGAGACACTTTACGCACATGCATTAAACCCCCTTTTCACAGAGCTCATTTAAAATAAACTTGCAGGTTCACCTTACTCAGGCATCATTTGATAGAGTTCAACCAGTTAGCGATGGCGAATGCAGAAGGGTCAGATGAGATGTTGAACCGTGTGATGACCAAGGATAACATAGGGCTGGCTGCTCTACTAGAGACGAAAGTGGGAGTCTTTGACAGCAGTGGTAGGTTTAAGCATTTCCCGCTCAGGAGCAAAGTAAAATTGGCTTTATGCAACCAGCATAAAACCAGAACAGCCTGCGAGTTACTTGCATGCTGTTCAGGTTTTATGCTGTTTGCTGTTCATCGGTATCAAAGGGTTGGAAATAAAGCCTTTAGAACTTGAATCTATTAATAAAGGTCTTTAAGTAAAGATGATTTTCCAAGGGACTACAAATGAGTCAAAATGTGTATTTGAGTGGTAAAGGGTTAAACTCTCATGTTGCAGAGTTTTACAGCTGTGTTAAATGTCAGGGATCCCCAAGACATGTTAGGTTAATATTAAAGGGTCCTTCCAATAAAACTCAACGGGCATCATACTTTTAAATGTTTTGTAACAATAAAAGACGAAATGAAGGGATTCAATGCATTGTATGGTAACATTGTGTAAATAATAAACATCCCTGCAATTTAAATTTCAGCAAGCAAAAAATAAAAAGTTCAACATGCCAGAAAAAAATAATTATGTAATGGAACTCATGGTTAAAACTAGGAGAAGTCCTGAACCACAATTAAAGAGTATTTGATGTAGAAAATTGCATCGCATCAAGCCCTGATATCGTTTTTTTTGCTGATCATCTATACTCATTCAGTCAGTGTTTCCCATCAAATAAGTATAATATTCCTTTGGCGGTACATAAAAGAAAAATTAAACTACAGATGCATGACTATGCGTGGGCTTTAAGTGTTGTCCCAGATTAGCCTGTGCAGTTTCCACTAGCTAATCAGGGACAACATTTCCGCTTTTATGGGTTTTTTTCGTTTAAAGAAAGTCTCTTCTTAGCGAAAATTCAGTTTAGGCGAAAAGTGTCATCCCAGATTAGCCTGTGCAGCCTGCACGGACTAGTTGTATCTGGACCTCCAGTTTACTTTAATAACAATAGGGCAAACAGATTGGAAAATGGAAGCTTATAAGCAGTCTTATTACCTTTTGGATTTTACTGTTATAATATTCTCTATAAATTATTGATAATATGAAGCATTCTTATGTTTTGCACGTTCTAACCCCCAAAACTAGGATGGATAACTGGAAACAAAAAGTAAAGTCAATAGTCCGTATCATTGCTATTTAATGAGGTTTGGTATAATCTGGTGAGGTCCTGTAAAATCCATAATTTCCTTCTTTCACATGGGTTGTCTTAATTGATGGTTAGCTGTAAAAAAATATGACATTGTAAAGCACACTAAATGTCATGAGGAATTACATGTCATAAAAAAATAAGTATTTACATCCTTTAATCATAAGATGTACCAAGGAGTGACATCCTCTTAAATGAGATAAATTGAAATTTTAATCATTTGTCAAATTCATAAAAGGCATTCATCAAGAAGATATATTAATTGTTTACCGAAGAGGTTTGTAATCTTGGAAGAAAAAAAAATCACCTCTGCATGATGCATTGTAAACAAAAAATTAGCATTTAATTGGTAATGAACCCATTCAATCATGTTTATAGAAAGCATTCAGATTGTAATTATTGCTATTTAGCCTCTAACTGTAAATAAAACCTGTTCCCCTGCTTTCAATCCATACAATTTAGATTTGATAAGGCCTCAACAAAGTGATCAGTTGTTTGATTGAATTTGGCGGTAAAATATTGGAGCGAGCGCAAACAAAAATAATATTTTTGGTCTAGTCAGAGGCGAGCACAAAGCAAAGAAAAAAGTATTGTGTTAATATTTGTTAAATCCCACACGCATTAAACTTATTAAATGCGGCTATTTTGTACTATTATCTGTTCAATGAAACAGAAACAGTATATGTAGGGTTAACCAAGATCAATGGAAAAAAACCCAACTCTAAACACTTTAAGAAGTCAGATAAGGGCAAAATAGTTCATGTGGGTGCAACGAAAAAGACATCAAAATATTTTATTTGAATATAACCTATTTCTGTTCAATTTGCTCGCGCCTTACAATAACATTATTGCATGGGATTGGAAATTGGCTTTATCGATTCGAGTTAATGAACTGACTACAGTACTTTACCAGTCATGATGCACAACTATGTATAATGCACACCTGATTTTAAATGCCACGATCGAGGAAGAAAAGTTTTCTTTTCAAGAAAACAGGTAAAAGTTAAACGGACCGTAAATCAGATGCAATTTTGCTATTGCGCAATTAATTGATCTTGTGACTGAAACATTGATCGGTGTCATTAAATAGACAAATGTTATTTCGTACATAAAATATTATATTAAGTGTTTTTTTGATCATGAGCATAGGTTACAACTTACATGGCTGAATAATTTTGACATAATTTGATATAATTCTCTGTAGAAAACAAGGGGTTCTGTAATATGTAGGTTTTGTTATACTGTTAATGTCTACTTTCACCATTGTCTTTCTTTGATGTTTAAAGCATGGAATCCTTTCAAATCTCAAAAATCAACGTCATTCTCTAAAACACAATGTTTAATACAACACTGACTGATTTGGGTATTACACCCTCAGGAATTCGGTTAAAAAAGCAATGCATGATAATACTGCTTTACATATGAACTCAGAATGCTTTTGCGGGAATTTGATATTTGGTTGCACTGTAGATACAATGTTCATGCAACACTGTTTATAAACACCTTTCAATGTGATTACATATGTTCACATTCTCAAGTGTTACTTTGCATCTCAAATTACTCCACCAGTGCTGTCAATTAGGAAGTGTGAAAACACAAACATAGGCATGTTTTTAGTTCAGAGGAACATTGGCTTATGAAAAGCTTTTGTGATCACCTATTGTCAGTTTTTCGTGGTCCATGGTAAACATTTGTCTTTTTCATGAGGCTACATTTATTGACCAATCTTCATGAAACTTGTTCAGACAATTTGTCCAAATGTTATCTTGGCAGAGTTTGCAACTGAGTCACGTCAAATTAAAAAGCTTGTTAACACTCTAGAAGTCATATTTACAGTTGAATCTTCATGAAACTTGGTCAGAACATTTGTTGTAATAATGTCATGCTTAAGTGTGAAAATGGTTCTGGTTAATAAAAAAAACATGGCTGCCAGGGATAGGGCAGTTTTCCTTATATGGCTGTAGTGAAACCTTGTTAACATCCTGGAAGTCATATTTTAAGTCCAATCTTCATGAAACTTGGTCAGGACATTTGGTCAAATTAATTCATAGCTGAGATTGAAAATCATTCCATCTTCATGAAACTTGGTCAGAACAATTTTCCTTATGATATCTAGAGTAACTTGCAGGCTGTTCAGGTTTTATGCTGTTTAATGCTCATCAGTATCTTAGGGTTAGAAATGAAGCCTTTATAACTTGAATCTAGTGAGAATGGTCTTAAATTTAATTTGTTTTTCTATGCAACTACAAACGCTTCAAAATACGTATATAAGTGGTACAGGGTTAACTCCCTGCTATCACTCATGCCCCATCCACCTCTGTGTTGCAGGTGGCACGCCTGCTGAGGACAAGATCAAGCAGCCTCTCCTGATTACCACGGCGCACATGCACTGGGACCCAGAGTTCTCGGACGTGAAGCTCATCCAGACCATGATGCTCATGTCCGAGCTGAAGAAGGTTGTGGAGGAGAGCTACAACACCGTCCAGCCCTCCAGCTCCTCCACCGTGGACTGCAACTCCATACCTATCATTCTGTGTGGTGATCTCAACTCATTGCCAGAATCAGGTGTGTATGTGCGACACAGTGATCTCAACTCATTGCCAGAATCAGGTGTGTATGTGCGACACAGTGGCTGTTGGTCATGGCTGGTGTTTGAACCTATTATTATTTGTATGCCCCCCTTCAAAGAAGCAGTGTATGTTACTCTGCACCTGTCTGTCGTTTGATCAGTAGTCAGGTAGCTATATCCCTTTGAGCGCTGGAACCGGATTTTGAAGGCCTTTGCAAACAGTTTGGATCCAGATGAGACGCCACAGAACGTGGCGTCTCATCAGGATCCAAACTGTTTGCTATTCTGATAGTGGTCTTAGAAAAAAAATCGAAGAAAATGCTAATTTTAGAAATTCAGCAGACGACATTTNATAGCTACTTGATATTTGGCATGCATGTCTATCTCATGGATCTGCACGTTTTGAGTGGTGAATGGTCAAGGTCAAGGTCATCCTTCAAGGTCGCACAGGTCAAATACATGGGTCAAAATAGCTCATTTCATTCACACTTTATGATAACTCAAGAACGCTTAGGCCTAGGATCATGAAACTTCATAGGTAGATTGATCATGACTGGCAGATGACCCCTATAGATGTTGAGGTCACTGGGTCAAAAAATTTGAGGTCACTGGGTCAAAGGTCAAGGTCACATTGACCTGAAATAGTATAATGGTTTCTGGATGATAATTCAAGAACCCTTATGCCTAGGATCATGAAACTTCATAGGTACATTGATCATGACTTGCAGATGACCACTATTGATTTTAAGGTCACTAGGTCAAAGGTCAAGGTCAGGGTGACCAGCAATCATACGTAATCCAGGAAACCTACTGGTGGGCATAGTGTTTCACAAACACATCTTGATTTTCAAACCAAAATTAGCGGATTAGACTTATCAGTACGATAAAGTCCAACAAGGTGTCAAATGTCTTTATTAGTAAAACAATACACATTAAATGTTTCATAGCCTCATATCGGGTTTACAATTTAATCGGGTGCCGATTGTCCGGGTCAACAAATTTACTGGGTGCCGATTGTCCGGGATTGCAAAAAAACGCAGGGTGCTGATTGTCCGGGTGCCGTTTGTCCTACAATCTATTTTTTATGCAACCTCAGTGATTATGCCTATCACAAAAAGATTATTTTTTTCCATTGACAGGCACATTCCTTCTGAAGTGGCAATAACACAATTTTCACAAGACATGATATGATTGTCAAAATATCATCACTAGTAGTTTTTCTGTTAAAACCTAGAGCTTAAAATGCTTTGTGATGCAGAATATAGCCCCTAATGATAAATAAGATGCATTTTAAAGATTCACAATTCATCAATTTTGTGACTCGAATTTTTCCCAATTCATTGATTATGCGACTCGTTTTTTTCCCATTTTGAAGATTTCCAACTCGAAAAATTCCCAATTGTAGGGGTACAGGTACCTTTCCCATTAGGGGAAAAAAACGCTGGCCATAATCGTATTTGGCTATTACAATTCCTGGCTGGCGAATAAAAATAAGATTTTCATTAAATTGGCGAATGAAAACAATGGACCCTCTGATTTTCAAATGCACTTTCTAAATTCCTGTTTTCAGGCCGTATAAAGCAACATGGACATGAATACACAGATTACACCTTTACCAATACATGACTGGAGCATATTAAGTCACCACATTGTGTACAAACAAGCCCCTAGGGCATTGTTTGTTATCAGATCACTAATTAGCCTTTTGTTGCAGAAATGCATTATTTTTTTTTTTTTTTTTNAAAGTGGACATAGTGTTTCACAAACACATCTTGTTATACATGTACACAGCTGTTGCCAGAAGCATTTGTATCGACATTGCAGAACATTTTCTCAGAGTATGAATACAGACTCTAATAATACCATATGTTAACACAAGGTGTTACACATGTTATTAATACAAGATATCAGCTAGGTTTTCCAGAAACAAAGTAAGTTCATAGAAATTATGCTGGGTCACAATCTGTTACACTTTGTTAAAAAAAGCATTGTCATGCTGCGTACTATCGTTGCCATGTGAAACTATTTAAATTATATCTGATATGTGTCATGTTCTGAGAAAACTGGGCATAATGCTTGTGCGTAAATTGTCATCCCAGATTAGCCTGTTCAGTCCGCACAGGCTAATCAGGGACGACAATTTCCGCTTTATGGAATTTTTCGTTCAAATGATGTCTCTTCTTGGCAAAAATCCAGTTAAGGCGGAAAGTGTCGTCCCGGATTAGCCTGTGCGTACTGCACAGTCTAATCTGGGATGATACTTTACGCACATGCATTTTGTCCAGTTTTCTCAGTACGTGACACATATCTCTATGGCTCAGATCTGCTATATCTGTTGACTTTAAAGTCATTGAGGCCATTTGTTTTGACAAACATTTACTGGCTTTCAAGTCAATTTTAGCCTTGCTCTGGGAAATGGTGTTAAATGCATGTGCCTTAAGTGTCGTCCCAGATAAGCCTGGGCAATCCGCACACTTTCAACTTTAATAAAAAAAAATTGTTTAAGTAATTCATTTCTTAGTGAAAATCCAGTTAAGGCGGAAAGTGATGTACCTGATTAGCCTGTGCTGACTGCACACCTTTAGACCCCTGCATTAAACCCCGTTTTCCCAGTGTGAGGTTCATTTATATGACTAGCTATGATAGCCCTTCATCAGTACTGGATGGTCCTATTCTTGATTGCAGGTGTGATAGAGTACCTGCAGACTGGCAAGGTGCCTAGCAACCACATCGACTTCAAGGAGCTGGGCTACGAGGCATGCCTGCAGGCCTTCAACTGCCACAAGGACAACACGCACCTGACGCACAAGTTCAAACTGGCCAAGGCATACGAGGAGAACATCATGAGGCACACTAACTACACGTAAGCGGCACTGTCTTGTTGAATTTAGACACATTAGCAACCGTAATCATGTTTTTGTTGTGTGTCTCTGTTTGAATTTTATACTGTATCTACAGACGTTTTAATACGCTTTTTGCGCAAGATTTTCTCTTTTCGAATAGTTTTATTTGGAGAGAAAAAAAATGAGCAAATCGAGTGTTGAGAGTCAAATTGTTGTATCTACTGAATATTTCTATATAGAGAAAATGGTTTCACTCTCATTTCTTGAAATGTGTTAATTAGAATTATTTTCCGCCTTAAGTGTTTTTAATTACATTTGTTGTCTGAATCAGCTATATGTGGCTATTCACAAATTGAGGCTTTGCTTGTTCCAAAAGATTACTAATATGAAAATATGTACTGGTTAATAGATTAAGAAGTTTAATGATCATTCATTTTATAAGTTCTATACATTTTGTGTACTGTTGTTAAGAATAACATTGATTGGCAATAATTAATTATTTGTTCATAAATATTATGTTGACAATATAATAGATATTTAAATGTTATTTACAACTTTGAATAGCAACAGCAGTATAAATCATTAAATTTATTTGTTTTTATTTTCTATTTATTTCAGATTTGATTTCAAAGGAATGATCGACTACATCTTCTTCTCAAGAAGTTACATGAATTTGCTGGGTGTGTTAGGTCCAATGGACGAAAATTGGTTTAACGAAAACAAGGTCGTTGGCTGCCCGCATCCCCATATACCGTCGGATCATTTCTCGTTGTTTGTAGAGTTTGAGATGCCTGTACCCTACCCTGACATTTCCACCATTCTGGCTGATGATAACAAGGCGGGAAGCATTTTAAGTTCAGGAAACACCCATGGAACGATAGGCAGCGGCATTCACAGGGACAACAAGCTGAGATAGCTTCAACGACACTCTTATTGGCTAGTCCACATTTGAGATCATTTGAACCTTGATCAGGGAAAACTGGGCTTTATGCATTTGCGTAAAGTGCTCTCCAATTTTAGCCTGTGCACTCCGCACAGTCAGGCTAATCTGGGACGACACGTTACGCACATGCATTAAGTTCAATTTTCCCAGAAGAGGGCTTATTTAATGTGATATCTGCCACCATTTAGGAGTTTTGAACTTTGTCATTTTTCTCAAGCCAAATTATGTCTTCTTCTTTTTTTTAAGTCATTCAATCTAAAGTGAAGTTATTTCGAACTAGTCTCTTAGACCAAAATGTTTCTTCAATTAAAATTTAGTTTTATCAAATTATCTTGTTTTTTTCCTTTCTAAAACAAAATATATATTGGGCATACATATCTTTATTACTGTACCTGAAATACCAAAAGTACATATTCTGCTTATATTAAAACCAAAAACACCACAATTGTTTTTAATCGATTGTAAATCAGTATCTTCCTCTTCCATTTTTTATGACAGCAAATCCCAAATTGTAACAAAAAAAATTACGTTAACAGTTAATTGAGCTACACAACAAAAGTTGTAGCAACATATTCTTCATGCACTTATAATGACAAAACTGAGCATTTTCTTTTGATGTGGTTTTGATGCAATTGCCATGTATCAATGTAATGTAATCTCTCTTTTTCAAGGTGAATTATTTGCTTGTTGTTTCAATTAATTTAACAACACCTGGAGATTTTCGCATCATCCAGTTTTGTAATGGAATTTTGTAAAGAAGGATGAAAATTAGTTCAGGGAAATTGATATATGTTACATTTCTTCACATTAAGTTATCATGATGTTTAAGTGTGACTTTGTCCAAAGCATATTGTCGTCTGTTGTTAATACACTGTAAATAGAGATAGACATTGTAATATGGGCATTTAAGAGCATTGTTTATAATTCAACATTGAAATCATGTATAAAAAAACAGGGGCAGCTTTCATAAATACACATAATAATACTTAGTGCAAAGATGTGTTTCATTTGATATACCTGTGTTATTTAAATCATCTGCTGCGCAGCTGTGGCATTCTCTTGTATTTTATAAACTGAAATGTGTTGCCTTGACTTATTGAACATAATGAATTTGCATATAATTGTAGATACATTTTTTGGATCAACATATTTTATCTTTATACAATGTTCAATATAAATTGTGAAGTGTCTTGAGTACATGTTAATATTCTATAACATATCTTTTTTTTGCTATTAGACACTTTTTTAATGTCATGATTGTCAAACAGTTAATGGTTCCTTTCTGACTAGATGAGCCTGGTTCTGGGGAAACTGGGCTTAATGCCATTGCATGCTGGGAAATTTGTCATCTGCTTAAATGTTGTCTGCTAAATTTCTAAAATTAACATTTTCTTTGATTTTTTTTTTCAAAAAATACTATCAGAATAGCAAACAGTTTAGATCCTGATGAGACGCCACGTTCTGTGGCATCTCATCTGGATCCAAACTGTTTGCAAAGGCCTTCAAAATCCGGTTCCAGCGCTCAAAGGGTTAATGCCATTGCGTAAAGTGTCATCACAAATTAGCCAGTCCTCACAGGCTAATCAGGGATGACACTTTCTGCCTACACCGGATTTTCGTTTAGGAGAGACCTCCTTCAAACAAAAAATTCCATACAGGCGGAAAGTGTTGTCCCTTATTGGCCTGTGTGGACTGCACATGTGCTTTCCCAGGACCCACCTCATATTATTGATGATTGCTAGTTGTTGAGCAAAAACTGTATGAAGACTTGCTGCTTCACTATTTGTGGCTACCATTCATGGTCATTACTGGTGAAAGTTTATGGTTAGCTTTAAATTGACTCATTTTGGACTAGCAATTTAATGGGACAACATATTTTCTTAGAACAAGCACATCCATATTGTCATTTACTTTTGAACAAACTGTCATTGTAAGATTGTTCCAGCTACATGTGTATGCCTTGATTTTCATTTAGTTTGTTTTATAAAGACTGGTTATCAAGTTAGTTGTTCATTAAGTCATAGAAATACTCATACTAGATTGGCATAGAGGGTGATCTCAGACTTTTCCTCAGTAAAGGCATTGATATATCCATGTAAGATCTGAATTCATTGTGTAGATAGATGTCTGCTAATAATTTGGACTGAATTTTAGGAAAACAGGGTTTAATGCATGTGCATAAAGTGTCGTCCCAGATAAGTCTTTGCAGTCTGCACACGCTAATCAGGGACAACACTTAACTTTTCTTGGAATTTTTTGTTTGAAGGAAGTCTCTTCTAAATGACAATCCTGTTTAGGGCGTAAAGTGGCGTCCCTAATTAGCTTCTGCTGACTGCACAGGCTAATCAGGGAAAACACTTTATGCACATGCATTAAGCTCTGTTTTCACAGAGGCACATTTAAATGACTTTCTTGACTTTCCCTTACTTGATTATGTTGGTTCATATTTCTCTACAGCTACAAAGGTTTTTGTTAACCCATTTATGCCTAGCGTCTAGAAGAAAGGCCTTTGCAAACACCGTAGACCCAGATGAGACGCCGCATCATGCGGGTCTGCGCTGTTTGCTTAAAGGAATCACTGTAAAAAAAATATTCTAAATATAGAAATAAATATACTAGA
>VMBQ01004224.1:50457-84336 GCA_007657795.1 Dreissena rostriformis | reverse complement strand
TAACCATATCACATTTATCAGAGCGAATGCCACCCATATTTGTTAGGTAGCACACTGCTGTCGAGGAATCTGTTAAAACCTTAACATGTTTCCCTATGATTTCCTCTTTCAATGATTTAACAGCGAATAATATTGCTTTGAGTTCTAGGACATTAATATGCTCAGAACTTTCGTCTTTAGTCCACCTACCGCCTACTGTTCTACTATCAATGACAAAACCCCAACCTGACAGAGAAGCATCAGTCTGTATAACTATGTCTGGATTGCCGTGACTTATAACCCTATATTGTTCATGGACATGCTGTATCCACCAATTGAGTTCCCTTTTCATCTTCCAATTAATACCCATCTTTGCGTCAAAATTACCACAGACAAGCTTCAGCGCAACAGTTTTGCCCTTTTCTAGCTCTCTATAGTGTAGCTTGCCAAATTGCACTGCTGAGAATGCCGACACTAACAAGCCAATTACATGTGCTAGCTCCCTAATTTTTGCCTGCTTTGCATAATACAACTGCGTACATTCCAAAACTATTTGATCAATTTTATTTTGGGGCAAAAACACTTTCATTTGCTCAGAGTCTATGATATTGCCCAAGAACACCAGCCTCTTGGTGGGAATTCTAACAGATTTTTCGAGATTTATGATAAACCCAACTCTGGACATGAGGTCTTCTGTATGAAAAATGTTTTCACAGCACAGCTGGTATGTATCCCCACAAAGAATACTATCATCAATAAATCCACTATTGACATATCCTTGACTGCGAAGTTTAGCATATACTGGCTTGAGTAGCTTTGTAAATAATCTTGGCATGCATGCTAGCCCGTTGGGACAGGCTGTGAATTGAAAAAGTTGACCTTTCCAAACAAATCTAAAGTATTTCTGCTGTTCTGGGGCAATACCAATAGAGTAGTATGCATGGCGCAAGTCAATAGATCCCATGTATGTGTCTTTTGTGATTAAATTCAAGGCTTTCTCGAAAGTATCCATTTTAAAATGGTGATAAGGAATAAACTCATTTAATTTTTTCAAATTTAAAATCATTCTATGCTCACCATTCTTCTTTGGTCTGATAAAAATTGGTGAAACAAATTGTCCTGGCTCATACACAGCCTTTACTATTACCCCAAGATTCATAAGTTTCTGAATTTCAGTGTCAATGATCTCTGAATCACGAGTGTTAAATGGTATTTGATTGCAATATTCATTTTTTGTATTATAAAATTGCTCATGAAAAACAACATGAAAATTTTCAACCATATCAATAATAATGGGATCGCTAGTGAGCTTGCGCCATTCATCTACAAAATATTTAAGCCTTCCGGCTTCAAATTTTGATTCACTGACCTGATTTGTTACTGACGTGGAGGGCGACTCTGCCCCCGTCTCATCACGTTTTTTGGCGGGCTGGAGAACGATGGATTAGGTCCATGTGATGCATAGGAACCACGTCCCCTCGTATAACCCCGTGGGCTTGCCCGTGACCGCATTCGGAAACCGGGTCTTCTGAAACTACCTCCGTAACCGCCTCTCTGAACACGATTACAGATTCTGTTAGAATCTTCGATCTCTTTTGCTTGTTTGCCTACATCGTCACCGAACAGCTCGGAAGTGAATGGCAAAGAGTGATTGCAAAGATGAGCATAGTCACTACGCAGTTCTGGCCTGAGGAGATCTCTCCTTGTGAGATTTATCTGTCGGTTGGTGTGCCCCAAAAGGGCTAAGGCATTGTTGCATTGGTCAACAAGGGGGTTCATCTTTGCAGACCCCTGTTCTAGACACGCCATTTCATTCACTGTTTTAGCTAAAATAGTAGCTGCCTTAATCACCGATATTTCGATGTTTTGAAGTTTTTTGTCTGTCAACCTAGCGTTGTGTGAGATGGCATCCCAAATAAGCCTATTTGTCTTAACCACTGAAAGGCCTTCACAATTTCCTGGCCTTGCAAGTTTCTCATCTTTGATCAATTCATCGTACCGATCGTCATCGATTCCGTTATGGAAAAGATCATTGATATTGTCAGCTAATGTCTGATATCCTTATCAACTGTTTCCATCGACCGAAACTTTTTTGCCATGGACTCAAATCTGCTGTGGCTTGCTTCGTCAGCAGGTCGCTTTGGCGAGTTTTGAGTTTCTGAGCAATGCCCGACAGGCTGGATTTCTTCTATATCATCATACTCGAAGCACTCACCCTCTTCGAAATAACCGCAGCCATCATCATACATGTCAACGTTATGCGATTCGACTTTTTCAAGTCGTGCTCCTAAGTCATTCATTTTTTCGCTTTGCTTGATTATAGAGTCTTGCATACTCTTTAGAATCGCTAACATTTCAACGTTCGGCGAGTCCTGTATTGCCGAGTTCTGACATTTGGAAGTATCAAGCGTCTCCGACACTGGTTTCGATTGCACTTTTTTCTTTTCAGAAAGTTTAGCTTTGTCTTTAACTGAAATTTGCTTCGCGGCCTCTTTGCCATCCGCCATCTTGTTTTTGTATTTCGCACGTGGCGAGTAAACCACTGTAGAAAACTGCGGATTCTGACCGAATCCGATAGATTGGTCGATATAAATTCTCTCTTAAGGAGAAAAAACTTCCGACAGGAGTATTTTATAATTAAAAGTTTATTAAAATAACACATAAATCCTAGAAAACGATGAAAATTCTTCTTAGCAAATTTACGCCTGATTAACACTGCAAACAACGTCAGCACACTGATCTGCGCATGCGCCGCACAATCTCATTTAAGACTGACAGTGATATGACGAAATAGAATCAAAAGTTGATATGATACAACTACGGTTATGAATGACTTGTATAAAACGATATAAAACAAACTTGTGGAAGCAACTGATTTTCACTTCAGACTGAGAGGAAAAATGGGTGGCCGGAGCCTATGTACCTGTTTAGTCACTACAGAGTGAAGACTGTTTACCTTCTGATCGGAGCCTGTGTCGGTTTCAAGTGGGGGGTGGGAGAAGGGCAAGTCTGGCACATCTGTCTGGAGATTAGCGGTGTGATGCACTAGGTGACCTAGTTTTTGACGCATGTGACCCAGTTTTGAACTTGGCCTAGAAAATGTCAAGATACACTTTCTTAGCCAGACATCGACTGACCACAATAGCTTGCATCATGCTCAGGTGAGCTAACATACTCAGAACTTTTGTAGAAATATTTTATATTTAAATGAAATGTATTTAGTTTAGATTTTAAGCCATTAACCTGATCAAATATTTTGTTAACACTCAACAAGTGAACTGCTTTGTTTCAGTTTTTTCTTACCCTTTCATGTCTTCTGGTATCACTCCATCCCTTTTAAAGTCAGATGGTTTCGGATGCAGTGATTTGGCCTGAAAAATACAACAGTTTTGTACTTTCAGATATTGCATGTCAACATCAGGATGTGACCACACCTGAAAATATGTTTTATTTGACCACAAACGAAGTGAAAATACAATCTCACTGAAATAAATATTGACTTTTTTTAGTATGAGAATACCCAAGGATAACGATTCGAAAATCACATCACAAAAACAAAATTTTTGGTCTGACAAAAAATAACATAAAATCCACACACCCAGTTTCATCCACCTAGCTGAAGTACTTTTTGAGAAATAGCAGTATCCAGATTTTAGTTGTCAGTTATTTCTGTAACCTTAAGACAACCACAATTTTGTGTTTAAAATAAATAAACAATGAAATTATGTGCATTTTCTCCATATGGCCCTTTCTTCATTCATCAACTTAGATTAAGTAAGATTTAGTTATGGCAGGATCCAGATTTTAGGTTTTCAATCCTTTTTGTAACCAGCAACAAATATTGAAATTTGACAAAAAACAATCAAAACTTCACCATGTTCTTTGTTGGTGTGATACTGACACTGTACGATAACATCTAAATGAATTGTTAATTGCTTGGTCAAATTTATTAAGTTTTCTGGCTTCTGCAGAACTTACCTGTTTATCTACCGGGTCTTTTATAGTCACTTCAACAATTTTGTTCTTAAACTGAAACGAAACATCACATCATGAAAATTCTGAGTACTAGTACCACTTGATTATCATCATAAGCACATAATAATAATTAAATACATAATGTTTAACATGGTTTTGTTAATGTGGCATTAAATTATGTTCAATATTGTCATAAAAGTGCTGTTGGCAATTGCAAATACCCATTATACATGTTACGTAACTTGCAGGTGTATCATATACTCTTCTGAAATTAGGAATAGGTTCACATATTAAATTTCATTGAATAAAATTGCATGTTTACATATTTAAACAAGGATTTACCTTATTTAATTCTTCCAATCCATCTTGCCCTTCTTGTGTCTGTTTAAATAGCTTTATTCTTAGTACATCACTACAGCAAGTGTTGTATTTCTTTACATCTTTTTTTGAAAATGCCCGTGGCCCATCATGCATCAGAGCATTCAGTTTGTTTATAGCCTGTAAAACCAAATTTCTGATGTCTTTGACAATAAACTCTAAGTGCATATATAACATAAATGTTTTTAAGAAGTTAAAAAAATATTACCAAGATCAACAATTTGTTTAATTATATTTTAAGTAAACATTTTTTTTTATTCCCATGTTCATGTATCACTGTATCACCAAATCTTTGTTATTTGTTTGTATGTATTCTTACATATTCCGTAAATAATAATAGCTAACATTGTTACTTAAGTTTCTATTTAAAAGTTTGGAATCAACTGTTGGTTTGTATTGATACACAACATTAAACAACATGCACCACTTTTAGCTATTGTAATATGTCTGCTACACATTTTTTAACTCACCTTAAACACAACCTTTGTATCATCCTTGGAAAGTTGCAGCCGTATTTTTTCTTCTAGTTGACAGACCCACAATAGAGCACGCGCGTCAATATCGTTTACATCCTTACTTGAAATGCGCCCATGAGATTCAATCAGATTGTTGATATATTCCACACTAGGATTGACAACCAGACCAAGCACTTTCTTCAGAATACCTTCTCTCATGAACCGTTGACAAATGTCAGCTTTAACCCAGTTGAAATAATTTTTTCCGTCAATATTAAGGCCTCTGAAATACAAGTGGTAAAATAATTTAGATTTGTGATGAACTTTTATATGAAATTACCAACAACAATAGTTTACACCCTGTTAGAAAGATAGATAGATTTATTTCGGAGAAAGCATACATACACACAANAGACACCAAAATAATCAAATTTGAGTGGATATTTACATAGTTATGATAATTAATAGGTTTTGGCGGCTATCTTGGCGGCCATTTTAGACGCCATGTTGGATTTGTGTGTACTGTTGTTAATTTAAACAATGTCTGATGATCTTTATGTGTTCTTTGCCCCTTGAGTCAGTAACCAAAAAGTCCCACTTTATCATCACGCTTTGCATTGGTCTACAGAACGTTTAAAAGCTCGTTTCTGATTGGATTAAACAGTCTGAAATCATCAAACTAAAAAAGTCGACACAATAATGTTCTAGAACAGTCAATTCCATGATACATGCGAGCTATTGAGACAACAAAACCCTTAAACAAAAAGGTTATGATTATGTTAACGGTTATATACAGTGTTCTTGACCGAAATCAATGTAATACGAGTATATTTTTATATCATTTATGTATTGGCATACAACCAGAATGTGGTATAATATTTGCGCAACACCTTGAGAGTGTTGATTACAACTTTTGTCTGCTAAAATTGTGCGGGATGTTTGGGGAATTACCGACCCTACATATGTGTGGACAGACATATGCCAACTGACGGAATAGCTTTCATATTTCAAGTTTCTTAGCCTTTAAATCAACACTTTTCCAAAGCAGAAGCGAACTCATTAATCAAACATTTTTAGTCAGTACCACAAACAATTGCTTTTAGGAAACCGATATTGTTTATTTTCTTAATCACTCGGACAAAATTCCATAATATTTATGCTTTCCGAAGATATTGTACCATGTTTTTGTTGTATACCAATTCATAAATGATTTAGTTATGAAATTATCTTGATTTCGGCCAGAAACAATTTATATAAGTGCTAAAATGACGCCCCAAAATTGAAATTCAGTGAATACAATATTTTAGATTTAAATCATTATCTTGTTGTTAAATTTACTATAATAATATTTACTTATTGATTTATTTAAAAATTATTTCAAGCATTAACTGTTTTCCGATAGAAAAATGTTATCTGAACAGGTATTTATGAAAGATATTAATAATTGTTGCTATGGTGCCTTCTTGGAATGTGAATGTTACTAAGGAATATCTTATCAGCAAATTACTATGCCTTTATTTTGTTGTAAAGACATAACGTGTTTAGCTAAATGGTTCACTTGTTTTGAAAATGTTTCTATTTAGTATAAAAAGTCTATTTAATTCTTAAGTGGCTGAATATATATGAGTAGCTTATTGAAATGAAACAACAACTTAAACATCATTATGCATGCATTTTTTGTTGTCAAACAAAAAACGTATTTGGAATGAATGAATATCGATAAATGAGCATATATTTCTTACTTGTGTAACTTTTGAGTGATACTTTGCTTTTAATTTCGTTTGTTTGACTACTATGCATACATCATTTGTAATGTTATGGTGTATTTTTCATTTTCCGAAAAAAGTAAACTCGTCGCTTTTATGTCGTCCTCGCGAATGAAGAGATAAAGTCAAAGCAACACTCGACACGAAACAAAAAATAATCAAAGCGCTGAAGGCACTGAAGTTGTTCGCTATTGCATAATCTAAGACGCAACTCAGTTTTCAAAATTATGTTATAGCTTTTTATATCGCAAGTTTGAAATGACCACAACCCATTCAAATTTATAAAGAGTGTGTCTAAAAGCACAAGTCGAGATGTGTGTGCACTGTTTATCCTCATATTTATGTTATAGAGATAACTTAGACAAAATGTGCGCATTGCACAAGCTAATCAGTGTGAACAGGCAAATCTTATTTGACATGCATTAAGCCCCGTTTTTCCTGAAAGAAGCCAATATGTACAGAATTCAGTGATAAATTGGCCAATGTCGTCGCACAAGCTGTTAAACACGAGACTGGCCAATGTCGTCGCACAAGCTGTAAAACACTATTGATTACATACACACACTGGCTGTCTGCAGTGTATCAGTGATGAAGTATAAACAGGCAGATGCAGTGGTAATCGTTCCCAGCGTAGTTAAGAGCAGACTGACTTGCACAACTCGCTTTAAATTAGTTGTCCTCTAGCGCGAACAACTAAAATGGGAAAAACGAAGATATCAAAAGGCACAACATATATTTACATGCTATTATAGCTTTTCAGTTCATTAAGAAATACGTTGGTATTGTTTTTCAATTTCGAATGTCCCGATGTCGAGATGTAAATGATTGTCCAGTGTCGCGTTGATTGAAATGTCGACTGCAGTCAAGTGTCGTGTGTCGAGTTGCCCTGAAGTTTGCTGTTAAGTGGCATGTGGCGCCTTGTTTGTACTTTGCTGTTTAGTTTATCACGTTGAAATGAAGTTTGCTGTTGTTTTGTGTGAGTCGCTATGACGTTCAGTTTGCTGTTAAGTGGCATGTGGCGCGTTGATATGAAGTTTGCTGTTAAGTGGCATGCGGCGCGTTGATATGTAGTTTGCTGTTTAGTGGTATGTGGCGCGTTGATATGAAGTTTGCTGTTAAGTGGCATGTGGCGCGTTGATATGTAGTTTGCTGTTAAGTGGGATGTGGCGCGTTGATATGTGTTTTGCTGTTAAGTGGCATGTGAAGCGTTTATATGTATTTTGCTGTTAAGTGGCATGTGGCGCGTTGATATGTAGTTTGGTGTTAGGTGGCATGTGGCGCGTTGATATGTAGTTTGCTGTTTAGTGGTATGTGGTGCGTTGATATGTAGTTTGCTGTTAGGTGGCATGCGGCGCGTTGATATGTAGTTTTCTGTTAAGTGGCATGTGGCTCGTTAATATGTAGTTTGCTGTTAAGTGGCATGTGGCTCGTTGATATGTAGTTTGCTGTTAAGTGGTGGCATATGGCGCGTTGATATGTAGTTTGCTGTTAGGTGGCATGTGGCGCGTTGGTATGTAGTTTGCTGTTAAGTGGCATGTGGCGCGTATACAATTAAAAACAATTTAATATGAAACGCAGTGCTTGGCTTTATTTCCATATGGAATTATGCTCGTTATGTCAATTTTTGTTTTCGTCAGACAAACACATGTGATAAATATTGTAAGAAACAATACAAAACTAATATCTTTATCCTGCGATAATTAAAAAAATACTCAAGTTAGGTAGATGAATCTTAGTTTGAAATCAGATGGTCATATTGTAAATATGAACATTTTTTCAATGTTTGTCCGTCCGTTTACCGTCTATCCGAAAAATCTATTCTATTTAGAATATGCATGTTATTACTGTTTGTCTTAAAAATGTGTTTGTTATGAATACTGAAACAAGTGGAAACTAAAAGTCTGGATGCTGCCACTTAAGATAGGACAATACACTTTTGGAAATCCTGTTCTTACTCCGACAACATTAACCCGGTCAAAGAGAATGGTTTTTTCTGTTAAATGACAATCCACAAATAAAAGTATGTCAATGAAGTTTGCATTCTTTTGTAATTACAGCTTAAATACATACATCATCGAAATCGATTGCCGAAAAAGTTTGCTATGGAAAAAGCACTCGAATTATATATGTCTGATCGTATATATGTACAGCGATTTGCTATTTTATAGCCCAATAGAACAATCCATTTCCAGGGTGGGTCTCAAATGCGGAAATAACTTGTTTTGTTTTTGAATAAGCACCATTGTTCTTCAAACTTGTGCAACTATGACCACAGTACTTTGCTATTTGAATATCAACTCTTATATCCATGACTGGCCGCTTATTGCCACATAACTTGCCAATTTAAATAGCATCATTCTTCTCTAATATAGTCACAGTACTTGGCTGTTTAAATATTACCAGTTTTTTTGACGCCAGGTCATTTTAACAACACCATTTATCTCAAGGCCTGGTCGCCTATGACCACGAAAGCTATCTATGTAATATCCCCAATGGTCTCAAAACAAGATCGCCTTTTAATTATCACCAATGTTCTTAAAACGAAGTCACCTATGGTCACAGTTTTGTGAAATGTTAAGTGCATATTTATCCTTAAGCCTGGTCGACTAAGGCCACTGTGACAGCTTATAAACGAGCACCTTTGATTTCCACGCCCGGTCGCATATTGCCGAAGTATAATTATATTTCAAAATAATCATCAATCTCCACGCCTTCCCCCCAATGCCTACACTATTGGTAATTTTATATAATATCGTGGATCTCAATCCCTGGTCGCTAATAGTCATCATAGTAAGCTATTTAAATACCACCATTGATCCCCACGCCTGTTCTTCTATGTCCACGGTAGTAGGTCATTTAAATAGCTCGATTAATCTCGACGCTCGTTCATATATGGCCACAGTAACTAGTTAGTTGAATATCAACTATGCTTTCCATGCTACTTCGACTATGGCCACCGCAGTTGGCTTATTCACTAGCGCTGTATTAAAACCAAAATACTGTGGCAATAGGCGACAATTCGTCGATTTTAAAGGTGCAATTTAAAAGGCAAACTGGTCTGGTCGTAGTCGATAAGGCGTGGATAACTTGGGAAAACAATTAAATGTCTAACTGTTGTTGTCATAGACAAAATTGCGTAACGAGCATTAGTTCTACAAAAATGAACTCCAGTCACCGTGTGCGATCAGGGATGGAAATAAATGGTGCTGGATAAATTGCCGACTATTTAAGCAATAAGCGTCCTGGCGTAAAGGATATTGGTGATATTTGAATATCAAGTATTGTGGAAATAGGCGAATAGGCGTGAAGAGCAATGTTGCTATTTCAATAACAACTTACTGTTATCGTAAGTGACCAGGTGTTGAAATCAATGGTGCTATTTAAAACGTTTAATACAATTTGTCATTTGCGACCACGTGTTGATATAAAGGCGCCATTGAAATTATAACCTACTGTGGCCATACGCGACCATGAGTGGAGATCAACTGTGCACTATAAATAGCCATCTAATGTAGCCGCAGAGAACAGTGGTGTTATTTAAAGAGCAAAATACAGTTTACAAGGGCGACCTGGTGTGGAGATAAAATTGTCTAGTTATACAATGGTTATATCCAACCTGGCGTAAGGAATTGTGTTGACATTTAAAGAGATACGTTATTTGTTTGCATGCGCAGAGACGTGGAGATCATTTCGTGCTATTTAAATTTCCAACTAAATGTATGATGGTCATAGCCAACCAGGCGTAGAATACATTAGTGCTTTGTTAATAATCAACTCTGCAGCCGAAGGCCATGAAGCGTGAACATCAATTGTGCTGTAATAGTTAACAACTCTGATGTGGAAATAAGTAAGGCAATTCGTGATATTTAAAGAGAAAAGTGCTATGGCATAAGGCGACCATGGTCGCAGATCAAAGGTATGCATATAGCCGTCAAAATGGCCATAGTTGACAGGCCTAGAGAAAATTGTTGATGGTATAAAGAGACACAAGTGTTACCATAATACGTAACATATAAGGAATTGTGACCTAAATTATACATGTATGATCCATTACCTCAATGGCAAAGTAACAATCCGACGAATTTTTACAAACGAGGTGACCCTGTTGTGTTTAGCCTCCACCCCTTGCAATTGTTTAAGCATGGCTAAATCCATAGCGACGGCTGTTTAACGCGACACATAAGCGACACATCGGCGACACATTGGCTTATAATGGTTTATATATGGCAAAATAATGACCGAGAACAATATTTTGCCACTTTTTTCGAAGAAGGGCATAACATTTTGACACAATCATTGTGAATATTCTATGTATCCAAAGGTTAGTCAGGTTTTATGTTTCAAGCAGTCTAGCGTTGTTGGTCAAATCGATATGTATAGTCATTTTTTTTTTGTTTTGCTCCTGAGTCATGCGTTCGATGACCACTGTTTTTTTTTTTACTTGAACCCGATTCTTTTTTTACATGTCTCATGTTGGATAATATAATATTATATTTTATAAACTATTAAAATATGTTCAGTAAAATGCTTTTATGTTAAAATGATGAATCAAGTTTTTGCTTGCCATTGTCGTTTAAATAATTTAAATAGGTTTTATGTTAGTAAAAACCTTGATTAGTAGTGGGAAGTTTTATCTAGCATGAACACAACGTGCTCATGTTAAGTGTTTGTGATCACCTTTTGTCCGTGAAAATGTGTCCTTCTGTTTCCCTTTGCCGTTTTAAATGTGCACAAAATTTACGCATCTATGTTTTATGACGCCATTTTATCGTTGTGAACTCCACCTTCTCAGAATAGTTTAGTGTTCCTTCGTGTCTCAGGTAAGCGCCTAAGGGCACATTGCCGTTTTGTTTATATAACTGCAACGTGGTAAAATAATTTACTCGCTGAGCAGGCTATCTAAATGAAATTTATAACGCGCCAAACATATTTGTACTCGCCGCGGTTTATCGATGTGCTAATTGCGAAGACATTATTTTTAACTAAGTACTTGTATTATATTTTTACCCATTAATGTAAGTACCATTACTGCCATGCTTTAAATCTGAATAAGGTAAATGTCATTTAATAAGGTATTATTATTTGCATAGCTACCGTAGGGCCATATAAATAGGGATTTTGAAAGTATTTTAAATGTATAGGTGCATAATAGTGATGATATAAAACGAAATGTTTATTATAGAACTGATTGCTTATTGAAACTAGTATCCTCTGTTAATGTTTTTAAATCGATGTCTCGTTGGTAAATACATGCAATTAGTTGATCGATTTCTTTTTAAATTGTCATCGTAGCAATTATCTAGATTTTGTTAAAAATATCTAAACCGCATGAAGATTTGTTTCTTGAAAAAAATATGAAAATGATCAAAGACTCACTCGACCGTCTGCAATGATAGTGTTTGAATGTTGATAAAGTAAGGCTATATCTTTTGTATTGACATATAAAATATCAAGATGTATTTTGTGAATTGAAATGTTAATGGTTGATAATTATTTATTTACTAAACATCATGTCAAAAATAGTGTCAAAATCGTCTGAATTATGGATTACAGACGCACGCAATGAACGAATGTACTCTAAAAAACTTTAAACATTTCAAATCAATTTATCGACACTGTTAATGCTTGTGATGTATACCCATCAATGTAAGTACCATTACTGCCATACAAACTGATAGCAAACATACACTTCTTAAGTTATCTTAATGTAAGTATACAGAATCGCGTTCAATCTGAATAAGGCAAACGTCATTTAATAAGGTGTTTTAATTTGAAAAGCTTCTGTAGGGCCATATAAATAGGGATTTCGAAAGTATTTTAAATTTATAGGTGCATAATAGTGATGATATAAAACGAAATGTTTATTATAGAAATTATGGCTTATTGAAACTAGTATCCTCGTGTAATGTTTTTAAATTGAAGTCTTGTTGTTAAATACATAAAATTAGTTCATTAATTTCTTTTTAAATTGTCATTGTAGCAAGTATCTAGATTTTGCTAAAAATGTCCAAACCGCATGTAGAATTGTCTCTTGAAGACAATATGAAAATGATCAAAGACTCACTCGACTGTTTGCGATGATATTGTTTGAATGTTGATAAAGTAATGCTATATATTTTGTATTGACATATAAAATATCAAGATGCATTTTGTGAATTGAAATGTTAATGGTTGAAAGTTATTTATTTACTAAACATCATGTTGAAATTATGTTTGTTTACCACATGAGACAATGTAGTTATTTTATTTACCCACTAACCTAGAATTGTTTCTAAATAGCAATTTGCACATGAATTCCGAGGCATCCAGTATACTTTATTCAGTGTACTATGTTGGCTTTCTTCAGTCGCTTGCTCAGAAAGGAGACTCCTATCTTAACAAAAAAAGATCTGAATCTGGACGAAAGACAGAATAGTAATGAAGATGTTCAGGTAATTACAAAACAAAAGTTTACAAAACTGGAATATTTCTATTCGATTTGTTTAGCTGTTGTTTTATTCGCCTTTTTGTCAGACTTGCTATAATTCATTAACCTTTAAGGACAGATTAAAACTTGCCTCAGTCACAAATCTTTTGTCAAGTCCAAAAATTAACAGTTTTTTTCCTAAATAAAAGTGTTGTTTAAGTCGTTTTTCCAAAATAAAAGTATTGTTTTTATACCAGATAATACTTAAATTTCTTTATTAAATTAACGAATTAACAAGCTGTTATTTAAAAATGTATGTTTGTTTTATAGGTTGTCGAATTATACAGTTATATTCTGAAATTTAAATGATCAATACAATGTTTGACCATAGCAATTCTTGAATTTGAAATATTATTCAATTTTTTTTTAAAAAGGCGCTAATACCTTAGCATGACCTGACCGAAATATATGTACTTAGGGCCTATTCAACTGGGAACAAATTCCATTCGATGGCTTTAGGATCCTAGATAGCGGAATAACTTTATTGATTGTGCAACCTTATTTTGGGATTAGTCAGCGCAACAGGTTCTTGTTTGGAAGTGATGTAATAAAACTATGTAAATGTTTGATTCGATATAATGCGTTGAACATACTGTTTGTAAAATTGGCTAGAATCCAGTCTTTTTGTTTAAGTATGGGAATTATATTTACATGGACAGGTTTTCCCCCTCAAAGTATATAAAAAGCTTGATGATGACAATTTATAGAGAGAATACTCATGTGTTGTAAAGGATGACTATGCAACTTAGGTAGCAATTTGGGCAAAATAAAGTAGTGTTTATATGAACAAATGGTGTTCATCATAGCATTACCCGTAACGTTATTGCAATATTCATATAGTTTTACCTTCAGGTTCAATGTCATGCACGGCATCAATCATAGGTTAATGTCATATCTCAGATACATGTATTAATGGAAATTTACATGAACAATGCATACAATACTTTGGGCAAGTTTTTGAAATTCAGAAAAAAAAACTAATTGTATTATATAGCAGATTATTAAACTTTTAATTTTGTCAAATAGTTCAGTATTGGTTTATTATGTATATCTTGAAGGCCACAAGTAGCAAGCGAGCAAGCCATTCAAAGAAAAGGGTGAGACTCAACAATTACAAAAAATTGGATAAGTATGTTTGTTTTATTAACAAATAAGCACTTTTTAATATTAACTTTTATTAAGCAGTTAAACCTCTTGTTACATTGCTTTTAAAACCGGTTTTACAACAAGGAACATACTTAGCGTTACAATGCCAAATGTTTCCCAATGATCCGAAGCCAACATTTGTTTCATCACCAACAACCAATTCATGGAATATATAAACATATTACAAACGTATTTACTATTTTCTAAAACATGAATTATGATTTTTTTTACTTAAGATAAAATTATTAAATTTGGATATTTTTTTATTAAACAAATTACGCATAAAATATGTTATTTTTGGTTCTTTCTGAATGCTTTGAGCAGTTTGCCATATTGTCAGTGTTACATTGAAGCTGTGTTTCGGCAGCTATGAATGGACAGGTAATTTAAATAAAAAAGTCTGAATAATGATAGACTCTTCATCTAGGATCGCTGTAGACGCGGAGCTAGAAAAGGTGGATAAAGACGACAAGGAGACGAAGGAGAAGACGTTTATTGGCATAAAGGATGTCATAAATCTTGAGGACACAGTTGTTGCCAGGCTCACTGTGGCCGAGAAACTGGTAAGAGAAAAGAGGGAGAAAGACAATGGCAATGAGGCAAGTTTTTCTTATTTAAAACAATAACCAAGAGGTAAGCAATAAAATAGACAATATCCTGGTGTAGCATATGATTGCGACAAAGACACGTACTGTTTGATAACAAATAATCATCACCCAAATCCCAGTGCTGTTTGTTTAAGCAAATTTTATTTATTTGTTTTACGTTCATTAAATTACATGCGAGAAAGAGTGTTGACCGTTGAGAATTTCATGCAAATCGAACGATAAAAAAGTGAAACCATTTGTACATTTTGTTTTTGTATTGCAGTTGTGTATAATGCCTTTGGAAAACAATCAATACAAAAATTTAAACTTTTAAATTACTTAGCATATTTATTGTTGTCTTTTATTAAGAAAGCAGACTGCTCTTCTTTGTTTAGGTTTGAAAGTACTTTTACCGGTATGTAAGAACAAACACTACAAAAAGTCATTCATTTAAACAAAAGAATGTACGTCTTATATTTGAACAAGCAAAAGAACACTTGTGATTGAAAATAAAATAAAATTATACGTAAGTGTTTTCATAAACATCAATTGAATTCGGAAAAATCAGTATATGTAACAGTTTTCATCATTATTTAGCAGAACCGTTTATTACCCAAAAAGCGTTTGAACATCCTAACTTATTGCTGTAGTGGTTGCTTTTGCTGTTGTAAGTAAGCTTGTGAGCTTTTGAGAGCGCCGTGTTTCTATCGTCAACATTTGCCCTGTGAACACTCATGAAAGTTGCTCAGAACATTTTTCTTATGACATCTCAATCAAGTTCTAAGATGATTCCGGTCCGATCAAAAAAAAACATGGCGCCTGTGGGCAGGGCAGTTTTCATTATATGACAATAGTAAAATCTTTTGAAAACTATAGAAGTCACTCTAGAACAGTTTTTACCAATATCAATATCAACATGATATATGTGCCGAGTTTGAACAACATTGCACAAAATAATGTCCATATCTTTGATCAGCACGTTTGCCCCAATAATATCATGGACGAGTTCAAAATGTGTTCCATTCTGGTCCGTTGATACAAATGGTGTGGAGAGCATGGTACAATTTTCCGTATATGGCTGTTGTTAAAATATTGTGCTTATTTTATCATTCGTTTCTTCCCACTTCAAGATTTGACATTCGAACATCACAATGTGCATCATTGCTCTTGTATTCACCATATATATCATCATATGTTTGTGACATTGTCAAACTCTGTATATGTATCAGCACACTTTAAAATCCCTATATGAGTGCTTTCTCAAATCGCCGTATTTACCAACAACACTTTTTAAGCATAATAATCTATCATACAACTTAAATATCGTCTCATTTATCATCACACTTTTAAATCACCCAATTGATCACTCACATGTAAAACCACATGTTTATTATCACATTTTCAAAACAACAATTATATCATAAACTCTCTAAATAACCAGATGTGGCATCCATATTTAACATTGTCGTATATATGTTTCATCCGCATTCTAAATCTCCATATTATTTAACACACTGCATAATCAATAGTTTGTTATTTACATTTCCATATTACCATATTGATATTCACACTTTGAGATTGAAGAACTAACGCTTAAGTTGGAACTGCACTTTGAGACGATCAAAAATCATGAACAGCAGATTGAACAGCTACGTGAATATCAAGCGCTCATCGAGAATATCGAGTGCGAGCGTGACCGTCAGATTGAGGCTCTAAAAGGGAAAAATAAGAAGCTCAAGGTAAGTGACAATTGACATGGACATATCAATGGCAAATACAATAATTAATTTTCAAAGATAATATAATATTTTGTTAAGTATTTATTTAATGGCTTAAAAGCACACGGTTCTCATTATTTAAATGTCTGATATAAATATGTATTATTAAAAATATTATTAAACAGTTGGTGAACTAAGGTGATATCATAGTGTCGCTCATTTTAAAGGAGAGACTCAAACTTGAAGAGGAGTCTAGAGTTGCGGACATGTCGGAATTACCTCAGAAACTGCACGACGAGAAGAACATAGAGATTGACCGCCTCTCAGAGAAGAGTCTGCAGTTGAAGTTAGAAAATGCCTACCTAAAAAGGATGTGAAAACCCCGGTAAGATGTGATGGGGGCTTCAATCAGTTTAAATCAGTTTATCATCGGGTCTTCTCGGAAATTCATGAGTAGTTTAATTCATTCGCTCTTTAAATTAATAGACATTTTGATGGCAAAAGCTAATATGTTTGCTTTGACGTTGGTATACATTTGTAAAAACAAACAATGATTGTAAAGGTACTTAATGAAAATATTTAAGAATGAAAAAAAATTGATCCTTATCAAATCAGTCCTTATGACAATAAACATTATATTAAAGCTCTGAGGTAGGAGCAATTTGGTCGCTTTTACATACAACAACAGCTTTAGAAGCGGCTTGCAATAAGGTTAGCATCAAAATCTTCAAATTGTGTGATACATGAAGCTTTAAAACTGTTATCTAACTACGAAGATGACATAAGAGGCTGCAGTGTCATTTCATCGAAAAATTGCGGATTTTTATTTAAGCTTTTAATTGAAAGTATTGGGTATCCAGTCAGTTTTTCTAGGGATAAACATCAGCAGAGGACCACCATTCAATGGCTGGAAAACTGTGTCGAGGATAGTAGATTTCTTGAAAAAATATACTGAAAGATTTGTGGTCGGAAACATTGTTAAATGTGTCAAATGCTGAGCTAAACATATTATTTTATGATTATGAGTTTGAAAGAGTGTAATAAAGAATGAGGTTTGTTGGTGAGGATTGATGTTCATTTGAATGAGCTAGCTATAATAGTTATTGGAAATAAGATGAGTTCAATCCTCATTCAGAAAAGGGTCTCACTATTTCTCCTGTGGAGACATTAAGTACTGGTTCTACACAGGTTCTACTCAGGAAACGGATTCGAGACTGTTTCATTTAAGAGTAAGCTTTTGATGGTAATGAGCATGTAAAGTGTTAATGATTGTTAGCTTTACACCTTAATATGAACGTTCTATTGTACTTGAATACGAATGTACCATTAATATTAATACTTTCTTATAATACACCAGTGTACAACATTCAAAAATGTGTTCCTAGCCAAAGGTAACGAGTATTTTCTTACAGGCTTTACATGTTTATGCCCCCGGTAGGGTGGCATATAGCATTTGAACTGTTAGTTCGTCCGTCCGTCTGTCAGTCTGTTTGTCCGTCCGAAAACTTTAACGTTGGTCATAACTTTTGCAATAATGTTTCTCATGAAGCTGCACATTTTGAGAGGTGAAAGGTCTAGGTCATCCTTCAATGTCAAAGGTCAAAAAAAGGTTAAATGCATGTGTATCTCATGGACCTGCACATTTTGAGTTGGTCAAGGTCAAGGTCATCCTTCAAGGTCAAAGGTCATTTTTTTTCAAAGCGGCGCAGTAGGGGGCATTGTGTTTCTGACAAACACATCTCTTGTAATCATTACTTTTGTCAATAGGACAAAGGCGTTTTCTCAGAAAATATAGGGGCCCATCTCAACTTATTAAGGCCAATAGTGTGTTGGTTTCTGCTTATGTATATCCATGCAGAGCATAAAATTACCTATTTCAGGATTCATTGTCCGAGTCCATGTCATCTCTCACGTCTATCGCACAGCAGGCTGTGATGAATGCAGGTCTTGAAAACCAGTTACCCTTCTCTACTGTCCCCAGTGTTACGGCTGAAACAAAAGGTAAGGGGCGGTCTTCAAATTAGCAGGAAGATTAGCATCTGCACAGGCTAATCGGAGATGACATTTTCCGCCTTAACTGGATTTTCACGGAAAGTGTCTCCCTGATAAGCTTGTGCGGACTGCACAGGCTAATCAAGGACGACACTTTACGCTTATGATTAAGCCTTGTTTTTTCGGAACGCTGCTCAACTGTGTACGTAGGGTGATTATTCAATTCATTTCCAGTGTAATGCATGGGAAAAACTGGCTACAATGTCATGTTTAGCTCGGCTGTTTTCGAAGAAAACCAAAGGTATTGTCATAGCCAGCTCGTCCTCGTCATCCGAAAACTTTAAGATTTGCCATAACTTTTGCAACATTGAAGAAAGCACCTTGATATTTGGCATTCATGTGTATCTCATGGACCTGCACATTTTGAGTGGTGAAAATTCAAGGTCATCCTTCAAGGTCAAAGGTCAAAAAAACAAAACTGCACCCACAGCCGAGCGTTCGCATCCGCTTTGCGGTGCTCATGTTTGAGGAATATCACTTAAACGCGGGCTGAAATGTGAATCTGAGGAAAGTGTTTAAGATAAGTACATTGAAATGGGAACTTTGAGGTAAAAAACTGGGTGTAGTTAATGGTTTCCTTCGGTATGTGTAGGTTAAAAGTGTTTGATATAAGCACTGGAAAAATTGTTATTTGAAAAAAATAGTATCTATTAGTGCAAACTTAGACTAAAATGTCATTCTGAAGAAAGAGTGTCATTTAACTGGCAAACGTGTCCATATGAATATGATTGCTCATTGTGAAGTCTTCAGAAATATTATCGACTTAAGCATTTTAAAAAGCGTTTGTCAGATGCAAATGATTCGGTAAATGACTAATTTGAAACCTTGATATCAGTATTTCCAAATTTATATACCTCTTCCACACATGCAAGGCTTTTTTCCCTGTCTTTGTGAAGCGGCATTTGGTCTCAAAATTTATGAAAGAATGAATCACAAACTTCTCAAAATTGTAAATTTTTTAGTCAATAACTTCCCAAAATTGTGCAAAAACGGCCTCTCTAAAAAGGAAAATATGCCCCGAGATGTGATTATAACATTTGATGCCACTTTTCTTGCAGTGCCATTTTTGAGTTCAGTGAGTCAGCTGAGTGAGCAAGCTAGCCCGGGGTCCCAGAACGGCAGCAGCATGTCGGCGGGTGTGCCGGCGCCCCTCACGAAGGCCATTCAGCAGAGACCAGTGCCATTGCAGGACGAGCACATACATCAATTTACCATGGGAATGGTTGGCTTCAGACATTTGCCGTACCCGTCCGATTCTGAGCGAATAAGGTGCGCCTTGGCTTGATTGGTATTTACGTGATATTTTGTAGGTGGCATAATTTGTCCTTGGTGAGTAATATCTGTACACTAATGTCAATTATTCCATTTAAGTCTTAATTGAAAGATCCACTTAGTAAATTAAGCATTTATCACATCCATCAGGTATAGAAATAATTTATACTATAAGTCATATTGTTCTCTTTACAAAATGTTTAAGTTAAGTAAATGTTATGTTTTCCAGAATGATATTTATTAAAAATCAGGGTTTAGTCAGTTGTCGTCCAATAAAAAAATTAAGAACAACTCTTTCTATCCTTGTTCTGTGTATATTTGAAAGTTCATCTTCCAAACCTGAAATCCCAAAATGGAATACTTCAAATGATGATAGTAGTGTATGTATTTGTTTTCAGAGTTCATCTACCACGTATATCCTGCCACACTCCGTCGTATTATCTACAGTTGCCCCCAATGCATGCAGACACCGTTGAGTTCTTTCAAAGACTGTCTACAGGAACACTGTTCTTCATCTTTTATAACATGGAGGTAAACAATCATCTGTTGAGAAAATTGTCACTTATTCATGGCTCTTATTTGTATTTAATTTTTGGGGCAAGACAAAGAAATTAATGCCCTTGTATTTGTAGATAAAACCGGCGTTAAGGAAAACATTGGTACAAAACGTCGTGGTGTCATAAAATATTTACATTCTTCATTACAATTTTTTTTTTTGTATTGGTAGCTTGTTCCGCGCTGTGTTTGTTCCATAAAAAAAAGAACAACACGTTAATGTTAAGGAACAATTTTATTATAAGATACTTAAAAACAAACCACAAATGATCTTTACATCAGGGCCAATAATTTAAAGTTTAACAATAGAACATGTATATATAAATTTGTCCGCCCCTGGTTACCAGTTTTACATATACCTATATAGGGAAAACCATTTCAAATTTGTAACAACACATCAAACATGAATTTTTCAGGCACGTTCATTCGAGGGGCTTTTTATTGATGGGAAAGAGTATTTAACACTTCGTTATCCAGACTGTGTGCGCAGTGACAAGATTCCTTCTGAAGTATTCACCGCGGAACATGCGGAGTTTGCTGTTGCTACTGCAAGAAAGATCCTGGATATGGTTGAAGAATTAAGTCGATAGTGCGGCCATATGTAATTAGCATGATAATTCAAAGGCGATCAAGAATGCGAGAATGCTTTGTGAACTTATAATTTATACGGTTTTAATTGATGGTTAATGTTTTCCATTAACTAATTCATATCCAAAAGACATGGGTGATTTGACCTATTTTTTTAGCATAGAATATTGTACATAAAAGTAGCTTTTGTTGAATGTCTGCATGATAAATGATATATGATGATGTTGTATATGAACTGTATTACTTGATATTTTTTATAAAGATCCAAAGGTGCACCGCTTTCTTTAGTAAAATGAGTCGTGTATTAATGTTTGATGTAAATACATGTTTATTCAATTGTACTTATATCTATTCGCCAGTAAACCTTAGTTTGAATTTTATTATGTTGTGTTTCTTGTATTATACATAATGTTTTATTACGTACGTTATTTCTTTTCGGTAGGAACTGTTCAATTGCATACAGTTTTAAACAGCATGCACATTATTATTTGATAAGGTTTCATAGTAATGATACAAAATTAAAATCTTTATATTTATAATGATTTAAACTGTTTTAAATTCATTTGTGTCGTTCTTGATAAAATATATTTAAGAATTATTTTTTATTTTCAATTTGTTTATAATTACTGTTTATTTGTAGTATTTGTTTGTAAATTATTTGCTCTAAAATTAATGATTGTAATAACTGTCGTTTGATGTCATGCTCACTTGTTGACCATTTGAAATGTCATTTAATTACAATACGTGACAGTAAGTTTGCTGTGTCATTGGAATTGAATTTGTTTTGTCGTTTTTAACATGTTTCGTATTTTCGCTTGCATTTCAACCATTCCGTTTAATCACAGTCGACGCGTTGAACTTCTGCGGAAATAAATAATGTGAAGAGTTATATTATTTCAAAGTATGACTTGTTTCTTTTTCAACTGGTTTTATTCTATGTAAAATAATTGTTGCAACTATCTTTTCGGTTGATATTTTCTGTAAATATATTTGTTTTTCCTATACTACGTTACAAATGCAACTGATGTAATATTATAATAGAAATTAGTTTGCCTTCTACACACCGTACATTTAGTGTGTGCATAATGTGATGTGAACATTATCTGCGTCAGTTTATCTTTCCGCAGGATAAATATTGTAAATATTTATATTGCTTTTTTCGCATTTTGCATAAAGTGCAACAGTAAACGGTTTTGTAAATTGATTTTGTAAATAAATGTTTTGATTCTACATGCATGGTGTAGGTGCAACATTAATACGTAATGTAAAGAATGGTTGATTCAGGCGTTCTATTATTGTGGATAATAGGTGTAAATATAATATTTTGTCTGCAATACATGCAGCGTGTGCAACTGAAAAACGTTATGTAAACTAAGTTTGGCAACTATATGTTTTGTTTCTCCATGATATGCCTTTTGTGTATGTATATGTATAATGCAAATTATTATGTAAACCTTTTTTTTAGTCTATCATGTATGTTGATGATTATTGTAAATATTTTATGAACTTTTTTTCAACATAGTTTTTCTGTCTATTTCTTGATATATTGTGAACGTGTTGCACTTTAACACATTTCATTAGTACACATACTTGATATGAATAATTTTATGTACATATACGCGAAGTTCAGTTGATTTGGATTGTATAGAAATAGAATCGATATGTATAGTTATCCTGTCTTGTAAAAATATGATATGGTTAAGTTTTATGACACAATTAAGTATGCCTATGTTGGGCGTGTCCAATGTATGTGTATAATATAAACAAACTATTCATTTTGCAGTTTAAAACAACGGATATATTGGTAATATTGGTGTTGTACAATTCACAAAATACAGTGTTAGCGCATTGTAATTTGTTTGACGTGTATGAACGTATTCCGCTGTGCAGTTCATTGAAAGACGTTAATGCTCGCCGTCAGTTTTATTGTTCTGTGTATATTTACCGCCACGTGTAATATTGTTAACATTAAAAGAATGCACGGTACTTCTTAAATTTAATATCTGGTTGAGTAACATTCTCTCTGAAAAAATACTATATCAGTTCAAAGAAAGCACATATTCCGTTAACTTTACATCTGTATTAATATTAATTTAACGTTTTATGGTGTACTACAAACGATTTGTAAAGGATATGTAACATTTATATACGCACACATTTATGATCCTGTACTTTGGTTGATGTATCCATATGTTACATGTTCATATATTTTATGCAATATTTTTGAATATGTGAACGCCTTAAAAAAGTCTTGTGCATGGCATGTTTTTGAAATGTGCATATTGCATGGTTGTTTAAATGTAAATGTTAAAGTGGATATTTACCTTAAATCCACATCATTCGGTACTTTTAACATATTGCGATATGTCATGATACCGTGTATTCGAATACACCGGCATACACTATAATGGTTTATGCCTCATGCTTTAAATCTGCTATTTGAAAATCATTGCATCTTATTAAGCATCAGTATTTTTTGACGATAATAATCATACATATGTAAGTAATCGCAATTAAATTGATGTTTTTCTGATTTTCATGCAAAAAGCTGAAACAAAACTCAAGAGTACATATTTATATGTTTCGTACAGTGAGCAACCTTTTTGTGTCTTCGTTTAATATTGAAACAATATGTTTATGTAATTATACTTGATTTACGTTTTTCTCTGTTTTGAATCATTATTTACTGTCCATGTCGGCATACATATGTATGCAGATGATGGTGGTTTCTCTATTGTTTTTGGATTCTTTCAAGTATTTATATTTTATGTGTAGTGCTTATATAATGCACTATAAATAACCATTAATTTGCATTGTACAATGTATATGAAACAAATGCTTTTTCCATGTGCTCAATTGATAATATTTGCCTTCATCAATCAAGTATGTTTTATTTCATTCGTTGTGTTGGCGAAATTATCGTGCACACTACACTGGTTATTATTTAGAGTTGAATTAATTTAGATTTTTAGAAGTTTTGATTCGACGCCAATTAACATAATTGAAACCTATATGTATTGTATTCCTTGATTTTTTTATTACCAAATGATGCATTAAAATAAAATTGTGATATATGAAAAAAGGAGTAACATTATAAGGATGATAATGGCAAACTGTTATTAAGTAATTACTCAGTTCTGTGCGTTTTAGTTTATTATAATAATTGTGTATTGCGTTTGAAATTCCTCGTTAACAAACGCATAAATGCATATGATGTATGATTAATATTTTTATTGTATTTTATTTTGATAATTAATAGCCACGATTGAGTTTATACATTTTAAACGTGCAAATGTTTTAAAATAATAAATATCATAAATTTATATCATTCGTTGTATTCAAATTGGTTTAACCAATTAGGCAATGAAGAAAGGCAAAGAAACACATTTTTAGCTCACCTGAGCAAAACGTGCTCATGGTGAGCTATTGTGATCGCCTTTTGTCCGTCGTGCGTCGTGCGTCGTGCGGCGTCAACATTTACCTTGTTAACACTCTAAAGGTCACATTTATTGTCCAATCTTCATGAAACTTGGTTAGAACATGAGTCTCAATAATATCTTGGACGAGTTCGAAAATGGTACTGGTTACCATTAGTTTGAAAATGGCTATGATTCGTTGAAAAACATGGCCGCCGGGGGGGGGGCAGTTGTCCTTAAAAGTCACTTTTTTGGTCCAATCTTCATGAATCAGCTTGCATTTTTTCAGAATAGTCTAGTTCCTTTTGCTCTCAGGTGAGCGCCTTAGGGCCTGATGGCCCTCTTGTTTCACACTGTTTTATATGTTTTCATAATATGCTATGTTTCCAATACACACTACTTAACACTAACCCTTTTTAATTGTGTTATTTATGTTTGTTATTGTATATAAATTGTTTAATAATTGTGTAATAGCATATGTTCTATAGTTACTCATGTATAATTTGACAATGAGTATGTTGTTTTACCGCGTAGTAATCCATCAGTATTGAGGAAAATTGCCCGGTCCGGCCAAATAGCTTTTGAATTGATTGGTCATGAAATTATATCTACGGCCGTTTTCTCCCTACCTCTCATGCAAAAAGGGCATTTGTCACTTTTTGGCAAAACTATGTGCACTTAGAACTGGTCAACCAAATTATCCAGGCAAAGTGAGAGCAGGTTAACTAATCGCCGTGGTATTACTGAAATACTGTTTTTTCGAAAGATTATTTGTCTTTTGAAAGTACTAGTTTGTATTCATGTTTTATCAATATTGTAGAGCAACAAAAAGATTAACAGTGTGGCATTCGTATAATTGTGCAGCGCGTGTACTAGTTCGATTAATGAAAAAGATTAACGAGTCAAAGAAAAAACAAACGTTATCGTCCCTGAAATGCGTTGATGTACTAATTCATTTCTGAAAATATAATTCACGAAAAAGAAACAACATAAACAACGCCCTTTAATTATATCCTGTATCTCGGAGTTTACTTCCTTAACAAATATATGTCTTGTTGTTGTAACATGTCGAATATACGGATTTGTATTAAAGAGAAATGAACACTAACAAATTTGGTAGTCTCATCGCTTCTGCATATTTCTACGGCCACTTCATGTTGTTTAATAAATTGTGTCGATTCAATGGTCTTAGACAATTGTGCTGACTTGGTATGTACCTATTTTATTAATATTTCTATTGTTTTAAGCATTCTTTATTTTGTGCTAAATTTGTTTACTGTTGTTCGGTTGCCACATCTTTTGTCTCCTATGTATCATGTTTACCACTGCGAAATTATATAGCATTCCTATAATAACAAATGCTAAAAATTAATAAGCTGTTATACAATGACATTTGATACTAATGGTTTGTTATATGATTGCATCAGTTACAATCATATTTAAATGATTTAGTTATTATATACCAATTTGGTAACAAATTGATTTTCTATCAGACGACGGCACAATTCGATAATAAGCAATTAAGTATTATTAGTAGTAAACCCAAAGTGATGCATTTTCAAGTTCAGGTTTTTTCAGCGTCGCAGTAAATACATTCAAATATACCAATATGCAGTGTGTGATAGTACAAATACAAAAAAGCGGTAACTTAAAAACACTACGTGTTAATATGTTTGCTAATATTTGTGTTAATAAATATTCAAACGTGGATTTCGTTCGTTGTTATTATGTTATTTTAATAGCCATACCTATCTCTAATAGTTATTTTAAATAGTTTTAAATCTCATCTTTGTCTTACCCAAATATATTGACAAATGTTTGACAGTTGAGCATTGATAACCGAAACTTATTTCAATCTTCAGATGGCATATTATCCAGAAGTAATACAGCTTCATTTCATTATCTGGGGATGCAAGCGTGACTTCGAGCTACCCGCAGTATTCTGTATCAACGTACATGTAACAATATCACCAGAAGATCAGTGGTTCAAGCAGCCATCATTCTTAAAAACTCGGTCGGTAGTTCGAACAGTGGGATGCAATTATTGAACCATAATCTTTAGAATGTTCGTAGTTCAGGGGTTATATAGTTTATAACACATTACCGTGATACGTTGATAGGTTGCACTAGCAAAACACAAATTATAAACGACTCTGTCGTGTTAATACAACTAAATGGAAGTCAATCATTATTTAACTATGATAAATATTCTTTTGAAAGCAGTGACTGTTAAGGGTTTTTGTCACAATCCGATATTAAAACGTGATAGCGAAGTGGACATTTGTCCCCGTATTTGTTTGTCAAAGAAACAACCGTTATTTTTATATGGATTAAGTGACCGTGACCAAGCAAGGATAGCAATTACACTATATAGCAAACCAAGTGCACTTACTAAAAAGGGTGTAGCATACGATTCAACTATTAGACGACTGCTGATCATACCGATCATCCATGTTTAATATATAAACATCCAATCAGGATTCTTCATGAACAGTACCATATTTTGCAGTATTACTCGATACCGGCATGTTTATATTGGTCTGGGTACAGTATGTTAGAAACCTGTATGTTGATTATTTCTTAGTTTGATTTGCTCGCATCAAACTCTTAAAGACATTCATATTTCAATGGCTAGTTAATTAAGCAACTTATATAACACATTCAAAGAGTCAACATTATTATGTCCCCTTTCGTGCTGAGAAGTCAAGTTAAAGTCAAAATCTGGTAAAGGTATTCGCTTTTAAGTTAATTTCTCTTTAACTAGCACATATACCGTATTCATTTGAAACTTCACACATGTCTCCGATATCATCACGCGAGTTCACTGACCAAGATTCATAACTCTGACTTGCTATTTAGCAAAATAATGCCACTTTTATACCATAACAATTTGTATTTGCCCGTCAATTACTTTACAGGCATTTCGCATAACCTAATCTTGCGAACACTTCGGAGATGTTTATATACATGTCGCAAGCTTGTGATCGCATTGGATGCCAGTTGGGTCAAGTTAACTGATGCTATATGTGCAGACCTTGCGTCCGATAGCAAAGTTAATCAGTATCAAATTAAAGCAAATACATTTTTGGTTGAACAGTATTTATTCAGGAATTCGTAAATATATGAAAGCAATACAATATAAACGTACATACGTCTTATGGCAAAACATGTCAAACAGGTAGAGATTGCGATACTGCTCAACAAAAAAGAATGTAAATAACAATTTGACATAATTGAAAACAAAGATCGAGGCTAATTCTATGCCTCTTTTCTGGCAGTTGGAAATGCTGCTGATATAAAGTAAACTACTTAATTAATTGTTATTTTTTTTTAATGTTGGACACATATTTTCATGTCTTGGTGAACATGTAATTGATTAATTATCATGTTTAAGATATACATCTTCAACTACTACAGATATTAAACTTCAAATATGTTTCTCGTAATGTATCAGGTGGTTGACAGACGATGAACACGATATAGAAAAAAAGTTGAGTTTTAGGGAAATGACTTACGATTTAAGATTTATAAAATTTAACTTATTATATTTCAAATTGAAAGTTGAAAGAATGAAATATATATTATATACATGCTGCTGCTGGTAATGATGACGATGATGAAACTGATAGGGAGGAAGAGATCCGAGGGACGTTTTACGATGATGTACCATTATCTTTCATTACGGTTCTGTTCGCTGACACCAAACAAAGAACGCCCTATGGTGTATATTCAGTCCTTACCTATATATAATAAAGACATTAACGATTGGGACGTGTAGCAAAAACACACTTATAAACTTGATAAACAATATTCACAAATGCAATCCTTGCAATATAAAGTTTATTTCTAGCATTTCAAAATTGAATTTCAGAACTATCCATTGATACAGTATAATACAATATAGTGTGATGAATAATTTCGCCTTCAGAAAACTAGCAATCGAACAAACAGGGTCACACCAAGGCAAGTAACGGCTAGAGGTCCGCCCTGAAGTCTTGAGGTCTGAGAGGTTTGTGGACAGACGCAATTCGATTGTTCCACGAGAACCTTCCACTTCCGGTCATCGACATCGCCTTCCGGGACCTCTACCGGTACATTCGGCGACACCTGTCCTGTAGGTACGTCGGAAACGCCGATGGCGATGTCTGAACAGCCGTAAAACTGTTCCTGAGGCCCGCATCCTGCGAAAAGTGGAATTCATTCTTATTATTTATGAATGATGCTCAAATTCGATCATATTCTTAATTTGTGTGGCGGTATATATAATATTAAACAATAAATGTGCCAATAATAATGATATTATGAAATGTATTAACTATTTAATTGTATCTGTCAGCGTATAAAGGATATCAGGTTAGTGGGTTAGTGATATTGATAGCTTGCCCAAACTTGATACTTATCGTTTATTAAAATCAAATTTTAATTTTGAAAACTATTTAGATAGTGTGGTAAATGTAAGGGGTGGAATTTGTTTGACTAGATTCGCTGTTCTGCACACTCTGTATTCATTGAAGAAGGTAGATATAGAAATATCCCAAGAAATGAACGCGTATGTACAAGATGTAATGCGGGTGTAATTGAGAATGAAAACCATGTTTTGTTAATTTGATCATTGAAAAGATATTTAAGAAAACTATTGTTACATAAATATTATCTACGCTGGCCTTCTATCATAAAATGTAAGCAACTGATGGTCTACTTCGAATAGGAAAACATTAATAAACCTTAATAAATTTACTAGAATAACCTTTGATTTAAGATCTAGTCACAATTAGTATTATTTATGTATATATGTATATTGTTTATTGTTGTTTTGTTTTTGTCAACATTCACACAACCATTCATTATTATTCCATGTCCATCATATACACCATTCACCATTCACCATTGTGCATTATGCATGTTGTTTTGCTATGTACTAATGTATTTGCCAATAAAATTGGCTTAACTTGACTATTGAAAAAAAAATACATCGTAAAGTGCGAAGTACAGAACGATTACGCAAATAAATTTAATTTAGAAAAAGTACTGCTCAGAGTCAACTGTGTAATATTTTTAAGGTTACGCTACAGTACAATAACGCAGCGGTACAGCTCTTTTGGTAAAAGAAGGATAAGCATTACAAATTTACAACAAATAAATGAACAGCCCAAATGTTCAATGAAAAATGTGACCTTTTTCAGTGATGACATGCAATGAAAGTCATAGTATTTTCGATATTTGTCTACTATTCGCATAACTGAAATCTAAAATGCTAGCGCTTAGTTTGCCATCGTATATACATGTATACAAATCCCAATTAACCGATAACTAATTAACATGTGTAAACTAATATTGACATCGCCACGTCTTAATTGCAAAACACACACGTGATTTATTGCACACCTACCAATGCACCCTGTTTTGGTGACAGGATCAACTCCCCAACTGTTTCCAGCATTGTATCTCCACTGCAGTACGCATGCGCGACAAGTAACACCAGCCGGAAGTTTGAGAGAATACTTTATATTCTCCATACCCATGCTGATTGCAAACCGTTTCTCTCCTCGGTTGTCTTGCAGGAGGTGTTGGTCAAAGCAAGCTTGCTCTAGGGTTTTGTTTACGACGTCATTTTTGCAAAGACGAAACTCAAACCAACCTTAAACAAAACATGCTCATTCAGAAATGATAGAACAGCCGTATAGTAAAAAAATTGTTTCGTAATAATAAACATTTCTGGAAAGCGTTGCTATTGTTTGTTTTCTAATCCAGTTTTAACTATGCATTAACTATGGAATAACATGTCATGTTACAATTGTTATAATTAATAAATATATATGTAGTATGCTTTTTATCAAAGCCATAATTCGAACACATTATTTTTATGTTTTATTGTTCATATGTTTCTTCGCAAAACTATTAATTTGAAACGTTATTTTTTTCTTCAATTCGTTTCCTATTAAATATTTAAAAAGACAAGCAAATTATTCAAACTAAAGAATGTCATTGATTTTAAATAATATATAATATGACTTTAAGCTAAAAGCTTAAGCATCAAATAAATAAATAATGTACACTATGATTATAAGCTAATAGCTTAAGCAATCAACAATAACCCTGTTTCTGCTCCAGTGACCTTAAAAGGCAGTGACCTTATAGACTTTTTGAAATCCGTTCTTTTTTTACCTTTTAAGCAACACTGGATTTACTTTCCCCATACCGGTACCAAATATGTATTCTCTTTGTACCAAATGTTTCGCTATGGCGTCATTTGGAATAATACATATTACATTTATATATGTTTAACCATATATAACTTAAGTTACAAACTGAATGGGTACGAAAGATCATTATGCTACGGTCCCTCGCAATCTGCTATTTTCGCCACCACCAAAAAGAATATTGAGTAAATTGGTATTAAAATTTATCATATATGTTATCGGTTAAACCATGTCAGTCACCTTTGTGATTGGCCGTCAAGTGAACGGCGACGTCAATCACCTGACCGACGTCATATTTGCGTACGATGATCCCAGTATAGTACTTGCCGCCTGGTTCGTTTGGTCGCGGATTGTCCAAAAAGTTGTCACCACACACGCCGCATTTGCCGTCGTTCTTGGTCTGTGTCTGTTTTCATAAAAAAAATGAGCAAACATTTAAAATTACTAGTGATATGCTAGTATATATTATATGTGTACGGACATATCATGTATGCACAAATTGAACACTATATTTACAATTTTTCAAATTGAATATTGCTTATGTTTGTAACACGGATGGAGAGTTTAAGTGATCAAAACAAACAACCACATGGCAAATGTAAGGCGTTAAACATCCACAGAAACGGATGCAAGAATAACGCGTTCATAAGGTTTGTCGTTCACTTATGTGTTTGGGCAGCACAACTAGTAGCAATTGACGTGTAATTAAACTTTAATCTTCCGAGTGACAAACACTGATGCAGTCCCTTCCGTAAATGCTATGTGCTACTTAGAGTATTGTATATAGAACTTGACATCTTGACCTTTTTCAATACATGAAAACTTTACCTTCAAGAAATGTAAATGTGTAGTATAAAAACGGATTTGTCTACCTTTTTTACAGCTTCAGTTTCACCAATGAATATTCCGCGACTTTAATTAGTCTAACTCATATACGGAGTTCAATGCTCGAAATCCGGAGGATACTTTTATTATTGTATGATTCAAAAAAGAACTTTGCGTAAGACCAGATTGTACAGGCAATGTACGTTTTAACTATGTTGTAGTTTTTGTTCTTGTGATTGTGTTTTGTTTTAATTCGTTTTTTGTCTTTATATAAATACAAACATTTGTCATATTTCACTCTTTAAATATTAAGTGTATACTAGTAGTATAAGTGTAAAACGGTATTTTTTTTAACTGGCTTTAAGAATTTTATATAATACTATTAATTGTCAGAAATGTTAATGCATATATCCACAATTGCATGACTCATTTAGCAACTTTATAAACGTTCCTAGTTAAGTATACATATGACATTTACAATACTTAAATAGACAATTATAAGTCCGCTTAAAATTTGATATATTGATATAAAATACACATACAAAAACATAATTGTTTGCTATAAGTTCGTATTTTAAATATTGCATACGTTTTCTACACCATTAAAGTGTAACTTCACATCAGTTTAAGGATAATGTAACCTGATGCGATGTGATCCAAAATCTATAAATAAGTGATTCAACATAGCTGGTTTATATGAGGATTTAATACATGTTGTTGAAAATTTAGATTAAACACATGTAACTTAATGACCGGATATGTCGACTTAAACAAAACCTACTATATATTTAATAAAGAAAACATGATAACCTACATATACAATTAATGCAATAAAACTACAAATATGAATAAAATATAAAATAAAATAAGGGTACTTACACTGAATCCTCCGCAATACAGGGCATTATCGTCATAATTGCGGGGCGAGTTGAACCCTTGGCGCCACATTGAAGAACGGCTCGGTGGCTCTATCAAGCGTCCATGTCCTTTAACTTCTGTTACAATGGTAATCAGCAACGAGACGCATATATAAACATACGTCGAAATAATGTTTTTAAATGCAGCCATAGTGTGTTGTAATCTAATACCTCACTACTTTGTTAAATCAACTACCCAACCCTGCAACCAACGAACCGAAAATGATATGGTAGATAAATACGTGTTATGTAGTGTTTGTGTATTTCAAGGCCAACTGTGTCTAAATTATTGGTTTACCATGTTACGGTAGTAGTTATATGGGAGATTTAAAGATATACTAGCTTTATGGTTTAATGTCGATAGATCCCACAAATATAAAATGAAAATGTACGTATACGGTGTGTTTTCAACGGATTGTTCAAGTGTGACTGCAGTAAATACCTTTTTAAGTATTGTGCTATTTATTAATATTAACGATTGTTATTTGCTATTTGATGAGTTTTCTATCCGTACAAGAAGGTTGTAGGTACACATGATATAAAACTTTTGAGAAATAATTATCAATTGGATGGTGTTAATCGGTCAATAAACACCTATTTGGAGTTATGTTGCGTAGTAATATAACCATTCATGAAGGCGTTATTCCCGATGTTATAACGAATCACACAAAAATCTTCAAAGTGTTGTGTTTGCGTTTTCGCATTTTAATAACGATATTGCGATCGCTTTTTTCATAATTTAAAAAAATATGAGAAATATATGTGCAATTTAAATCAGGACTATATTTTACAATGCTCAGGTTCGGAACTATTTTCTGCAATGTTTACGATTACCGGTAATTTTACAACGCTTATGACGTTTTGTCTGTATGAGGGATCGAAGATCGGCGAGCCTCGTGTTAGAAAAGTATTTTCAAAAATGGCTTCACAAACATCCCTATAAGAAGCCGTAGAACGGCCATTATCAGGACCATTATCGACGGGTTATGAAAAATGCGAACCAGTCTTGGGCTCGAATCCGGGACATAACGCTATTAAGGCGAGTGTTAATCTTAACGCTAATCCTGACTAAGTTCGGAACGTAGGCACATGACTTTAACAAGTCAATACATTTGGTAAAAACGGAAAACAATAAAACTTATAACCGGTTCAATGTCACAAATTCAAAACATTTCCGTCCTATTTTTTTCTTGAGTGTGAATATCCATTTGTTGTTCAGATAACCACTTGACAAAGGTTAGTTCCCGGTCTCCAAAGCCGCAATTTGGTGACACATTACAATACTTGTTTTGTGTCTATTGGTGATACTTAGGGGAATATATATAGTCAATTGTAAACTATTAATTTATTCGATTGTATCAAAGTGATTTTCCGGTGAACAGTGTATACGTTGTTTTGTTATTGACCCACTTAACAATATGAAAATTAACCATACCATCTCTATGATTGTATTCACACACAAAACTCATTGCACGAACGTAGCCCTTCTGTTGACCACTTGTTATTCACGATAATTGGCACCTCTCAAGGGTCATATACAACAATCCCCACGCAGCGCCCCCCCCCCACCCCACCCCCACCCCA
>VMBQ01004224.1:4606-33597 GCA_007657795.1 Dreissena rostriformis | reverse complement strand
AGCTCCCCCAGCCCTAACTTATTGTACTTTTTTTAGTCTTTCTAGTTGCAATTACTGGTTAATATTTATTCTTTAATCTGATCTTGTCAACTATTTGTTACACATCAACCGAAACTGGTGACTCGAGGATACAATGCAAAATAGTATAAACCAGACCATTCGTATCACCGCATGTGTTTTCGTCATTGTATAGAAAATGTTATAAAGAAAGTCGAAAATAAAATAAATAAAATCGACGAAAAATACTGTATCCGAAAAAAAGAATGTCCAAAAGATGTACGTGTTTTGCACATGAAATAAAATGTCATTGTGCATATCGTTTAATTTCAGACAATGAAAACAAGTTTCCTAGCAAGTACATAATAAATAGATAATTTTGTTAGCATATTGCTTTACAATATGCTAAGCAGATATTGCATTGCTTCACTTTGCAAATGTTGTTGTTGTTAAAATGATTTGCAAATCGATCGCTCAAAATATTTAAAGATGGCGGACATTGAAAGATTTTTGGAAAGTAGCGAGGATTTTTCGTCAGTTACCGTCCATGTCCGCGCCATCACCAGCCAATCAAAAATAAAATAAATAAAATACCTGGCACAATCGGTACCGAGCGAAAATTTCCGGAATGCCGAGGAAGCTTTAACTTTAGGAAACTATTTCGGAAATGTTACTAAGTTCGGACACAAAAAAAGCACTCGACCGATCGGGCTACGGGCTTGGAATTTTCACTCGACCGACGCAAAAATCAATCGACTCGGTCGTCGGTCGAGTGGGTTACGTCCAAGACTGCTTACACGACAGAACGCAGAGAGTTGTGATCAACGGGCAACATTTAGAAGAGGTCCCAGTACTATTGTTGGCGGGGCCTTGTGCCCTGGTACCGTCACGGAAGCTAAATTGGTCTTGCCCTAATGGGTGTGAAAAGTAACTGGGTCACTACTACACTTTTTTACTTTTATCTAGCTTTTTTCTACCTTCACTATTATAGCTTTACTCTTTAATTTAATATGTTCTTGCCTTGTGCACTCTCAAAGAAATAGATGCTAATTTGTCTCATTTTGCAACAATGGCAATCAACAGCGAAACCCCTAGATCTTTTCAAATCCTATAAATATCGCTGTGAAACGTGTAATAATTCCAAGTATATAATTATTTCGAGGAATTGTTTTAAACCAAAGTCCCGAGAGTAAACACGGGAAAGTGATTGATTTATGAGTATTAGTGATGTGTAACTACTTAAAAATTACGTGGCAAACGGACGAGATTTTCTACATTTTTGGAGGAATTCTTAGAAACAATCATAGGAAACAAATGTGAAAAATATAAAAGAGTCAAAACAGATAAAGAAAATGAAGATTCTTGGTATGATTGATGAACACATAACGAGAAACTTACAAAATATAGAAGCGCAATCGTAAGTAGCGAACTGATGTTCGCCATTTTGAATTGTTATCAAAATCCACGTATTCGAATTAATCAAACAATCGAATAATTTATAACTGAAAACATTTGAACGAGACAAATAATGAATGTTTTATAATAAAAACACTGTAATCAATATTTATTGACGATTGTCAATCTAATCGTATGTACGCATTTTTAGAAAATAGATTAATTCCTCGGGAATGGTTATATTTAGAAGCAAACTTTGGGAAATCCATTGGTGGTAACATTTGATTGGTCGTTACAATTTTCATAACCAATGGATATGGAGTATCTAATTTTAGCTGATATTGTCTATGCTTCTTCCAGGAATCGACTTTCACTTTCATTTCCTGAATTTTGTTATTGTGTTAAAAGTCTGATGCTGCGATTCATTTTAACAGAGTTAAGAGGTAACAATTACTTATTAATAAAGATCATCTGTTAGTTATTATAGAAATAGCAATTTACAGTTGGTTAAATTAGTTTCATCTATCTTGTANCAGGCTTCGCGAAATTGGAAAAAATCGGCCGGTCATCCGGACAGGCATTTCAGAAACTGTGCCGGCCGAAGAAAATTTAGCCGGACCGAAAAAAACAACAACAAAACTATGTACATTAAGATAAACCCTTTTTTTCTCTGAAAAATCGGGAATGAAACTGGTCCATATTCTGTGTTTTGTTGAATTCTCAAATGCGCATAATTAAATTTGTAATCCGAAACACTCTTCCCAATTTAATTTTTACTCGACTTTATCACATTCTTCAAATAAACTGCAAATGTACAGTGTGTTTTAATCCTTTCTCTCGAGAAAAGCGCGCGCAAATTATTCCCTACATGTACAACGTCACGTCAAACGCATGAAAAGCGTGCGTGTATCAAATTTCCGTTATTGTTTAGTGGTAAATTTTAATAGAATGATATCGCGAAAAATGTGTGGGGTGTTGTGAAAACACGCCTAGCGGTTTTACTGACCTTGTGTAGACTGCGATGTTTCAACAAAATGGGATTAAAATGTGCGAAAGCGGATTTTGCGACTGAGTTTGAAGTAGGTGTTGTGTAACCAGTTGGATTTATTTGCTAATTGTACGTAACAAACTTATTGCAAACATCAAAACAATGAGCGATTTCGTTTTCATGATGTTGTAAGGGGTTTGCTCTTCGAATTTACAACTTTGAAAAAAATATGATTTGTTTGCATTCATTTCACATTTTGCCGGTCGCCAGGACCGACATTCTTGTTAAACCTGCCGGACCAAATGGAAATCTACCTGTCAGGACCGGCGGACCGGCACTTTTGCGAAGCCTGCTTTCGAATAACTTTTTTTTACATTAACACTTAAAATTTTATTAGATTTAATCTAAAACACACTTCACTATGAAAACTGTATTAAAATATAAAATGTCTATGCTATCACATTATTTTAATCATTTTGTATTATAATACTTACTATAGTATTTGTGAAAATTAAAATACGAATTTATAACTCAGTGACAAAAGTATGCAGCACACAGCATAGAAATAATATTACTTCCAAAACAAAAAGCAAGGCTATACATAAAACAAGCTAGGCGTCGCAACAGCATACTAGCGCTCCTACAAGAAGGAATCGTGAACAACACATTAAGAAGATGCACATTTCGTGCTATTTTGCCATCAAACTAATTCAAATATTTCACCTTTTTTTAATTATTGTGAAAGCTATTAAATTCTACTAAAAAAAATTAATTAGATAAAAAATAAAAATAATAAATATGTGACATCACACATGGCCTGACCTAACCCCTACCCCCTGTCACACTTTCTTACACCCTTTCCTCCCCCCTGGAGCGTGTATACTTAATGGACGGCCCCATATTAGTTTTTCTTGAATGCTTTTGGTTTTCATGAGTTCATATGTACAGCGACCTGAAGGTTCACTAGCTTGGAGTTAGATTATTGCACTTTATGTGTATATACATTCAAACGTTCAAATAACTTTTTGTAGATCGCCTGAGCACGATATTTTAATGTGGGTCCACAAGGCTCCTGTCCATAAGTATGGGGATCTTACATTTTGTTTTGTTTGCATTTGTTTTCACAGTGTGCATTTTTGTATCAATTTAATATAATAAAAGTGTTATTAATTAATGTTAATAGTTTTATATATTATGATATAAATATAGTTCATTTTTAAGACTGACGGCAAGGTATCCATATGTCAGAAAAATAAAGCATCCACTGGGATTCAAGTTTAAAATAAGAAAGGGTTCTGACTCACAAATTTGTGAAGCAAAAGATGGAATTATGTTTATCCCTTCCTTAGCACCATGAACTTGAGGTATTAGCTATTGAGGTAGGTCTGTGCTGTGTTAAAAAAAAAACTCGCTGCCACTGTAGAAGGCACATTTTGAATCCAATGATGAAACTTTTTCCAAACATTTATATGGACAATATCTAGGCCAAGTTAGAATCTGGGTCAAAGGGATCAAAAAGTAAGTTATCTGGTAAAACCTTAAAAAAAACTTGTTACCAGTCTATCAAAGCAATGAATGACTCAACCTTGATGACATTTTGGCAGAATGTTTATATTGACCATTCATAGGCTAACTTTAAATTTGGGTCTATAATAATTTGTCAAAAACTAGATCACCATTTCAAATATTAGAAAAACCTTCTAACAACTCTGGAAGCCATTTTTATAACTTAATCTTGATGAAACTTGGTCAGAATGTTATCATTGACAATATCAAGGCCAATTTCGACTTTGGTTTAAGTGGGGTCAAAAACTATGTCACCAGGTCAAATCTTAGAAAAACCTTGTAACCGATCAAGAAACCACATTTATGACTAAATGTTGATAAAACTTGGTCAAAATGCTTATCTTGATGATATAAAAAATTTCCCACAGGTAAATGGACAATGGAGCGTATAAAATTGCATATTCTACAGTTAGTCTCAATGGTTGTCTTGATCATGCCTGGCTTACAACTTGGTCATGAGAAGTAAAAAAGCTTGGTCATGAGGTCAAATCTTTTACAATTGTTGACTTTTATGCTTGAACTCAGGTGAGAGCTTTGGGCAATCTTTTTGTTATTCTTTAATTGTCCACAAGATCATATTAAACTATCCTCTTTGTGTTTCAGTCTGACAAGTGGAATATGGAGTGGATTAGAGAGGATGAACCTGGCATGGTTGCCTTTATCAAGAAAATTCATCAGGTTTGTTGGTTCACATTAAAGTGGGTTTACCAAACAATGTTTACAATCCGATTAACATAATCTCCAGTCTGACACTACTACCATCCACTGTCTGCTTTTGAAGACTTCAGGTTCAACTGATCTTTGCAGAACCAGTCAAATTGTTGCCTTCAAAATGTTGTGATATTAATGATTAAAAGCCAGGCATGATATTAACATAAACATAGGTCTGTTGTTATATGGCCTAAAAATCCTATGCAGTGTTTATGGTCAGGGACAAAGTTGGCCCCAGTCCAAATCTCAATAAGTATATATTTTCCACAATTAATGCCTACAATTCTCAATTCCAAAAAAAATAGCTGTAAATATTTATATATAAAAACTAATAGAGCTGGGTAGGGAGTTGAACTAAATTTTCAATTTATTAAAAATATATATATTTTTTTTTTTTTTGAATCCATCAGTTGGGAATTTTAGGCAGTCTTTTTGGAAAAATCTATACTTTTTATACGCCCGTTTTTACAAAACGGGACGTATAATAGTTTCACCCTTGGCGGGCGGGCGGCGGGCGGGCGGAGGCGGTGTCCACAGCAGTGTCCGCTCTCTAATTCAAATAGTTTTCATCCGATCTTCACCAAACTTTGTCAGAAGTAGGATCTAGACAATATCTAGGTCAAGTTCGAATATGGGTCATGTTGGGTCAAAAACTAGGTCACGGTGTCACTTAGTAGAACGGGCGTATCTTGTGACAATTTGGCACTCTTGTTGAGTTTGGGAATGGGGCTGAAATGTTGGATGCAGCAGGACTGAGATTTTGTTTGTTGGTAGGTTTTTTTTTTAACATGACCTTACCTGTCACCTGCTATGATGATTTTATATAAGTGATAAAGATCCATTTTTATATTAATTCGTATTAAATGTGCTATTTATCTGTGTGTTTTTCTATTTACTGGTAGAATCTGGGATTTGTTTCACATTTTGGTTTGGAAATAATTTTTGCAATATTGAAGATAGCAACTTGATATTTGGCATGCATGTGTATCTCATCGACCTGCACATTTTGAGTGGTGAAAAGGTCAAGGTCAATGATGACCTTCAAGGTCAAATGTCAAAAAAACGAAATCCAAGCACCCACAGCCGAGCGTTGGCATCCGCTGGGGATGGTGCTCTTGTTTGGACTGGGGATGCGTACTAGTACTGTATCCAGTCACATGACATTGTGTAAACAAAAATACATGTTCAAAAACATATGATCCATTTTGTACACGGCTGCAGGTGGAATCATCTGAGAAGGTCGCGGTTTTATACAGCAAGTGGACTGCCATGCTTGCAGAACGACAGATTGACAAGGATATTCGTGTACAGCTAAATGACTGGTACCAAGGATGCTATAAAGCCAGGTTAGTTGTCATATTCTAGCAACAATCACTGAACAGCTTTCCTAATCGGACACTGACAAAAACCATAATAAAACGGAGTGTTTTTTTCAGTGGAAATGAACCAGATGTAGGAAACCATTATATCACTGACATATCATTTGGTCTAATTATCCCCGCCGAAATTTCGGATGAGGATATAATAATAGTCTCCGTCTGTCCATCCGTCTGTCTGTGCGTCCGTCCTTCCGTCTGAAACTTTGTCCAGAGCATAACTCCAAATCTATTCGATGAATTTACTTTAAACTTAGTATATAAACAGATGGCAACTAGGAGAAGTGCAGTGACCAAGAACCATAACTTCATCTACCTTAGTTTTTGAATTATCTCCCTTTATATAATTTCAAAGTAATTTTTTTTCCCAAGCATAACTCTAAATCTACAGAAGGGATTTACTTGAAACTAGAAATATAAACAGATGGCAACTAGGAGAAGTGCAGTGAACATGAACCATAACTTCATCGGCCGTAGTTTTTGAATTATCTCCCTTTATTTAATTTCATAGTAAATTTGTATCCGTTTTGTCTGGAGCATAACTCTAAATCTAGTGAAGGGATTAACTTTAAACTTCAAATATAAGCAGATGACAACTAGGAAGAGTGCAGTGACCAAATACCATAACTCTATCTACCTTAGTTTTTGAATTATCACCCTTTATTTAATTTCAAAGAAAATGTTTGTCCGAAGCATAACTCTAATTCTATATAAGGGATTCACTTGAAACTTAAAACATAAACCCTTTCTATATAAGGGATTCACTTAAAACATAAACCCTTTGTAATGTGAGCAATCACATTTCGTAATATTGTTTAAACGTTTACCTTTACTTCCGGGTTCGCGAATTTCAATTCCATTNACACAATTCATTTGGAAACATGAGGACCTTTGTAAGTTTTGATTTTATTTGGCTGTATTGCAAACAAATTTGAATCCAAATATATCACTAGTGACATGAAATGATTGCTTTCAAAATAAACAAGTTGCTGCATTTACGGAACATTTGCTTCCGGGTCAATCTTAAAGATATTTTTGCATATTTCCAAAAGAGATAAAGCCAATGCCAAAAAGGTGGTGCTAAAAAGAGAAGGTGGCAACATTGCACAATTTATGATATTAGTATCACAATATTGTAATAACATGACTAATTTGTTTGATAATGTTCCTTTTTCATGATTATTTATTCGTCAACGTAAATATGCAATCCAAAATCTTTACTGAACATAAACACCTTCTTATAAACAACAGTTGTTAATATCAGGGACCTATACAACAAATTTGTATAGGTCCCTGTTAATATATAATGGACAAACTCAGTTGAAAAAGGTCAGCAACCTGAATAAGACAACCTTTATGATATATACCTGACATGTGTTGCATGCAAACAGCATCGTGTTAACATGATGATCACTTCTGCCAATTTATTTTTATATTGTAAATTCATGTACACGAGTTTTATTGAGTGCATGATGATACTTATGTTGTGTATAATTATACATTTAATTCTAATAAAATGTAGCGTAGGAGCTTTTAATAGGGGGCTTTTTAAGGTTGTAGACACGGAATCGGATCACAAACGCCTGTTCACAGAAAGTTTTTTTTTTTTAAACGTTTTTTTAAACATTTTATTTTCTTATCTTTTACAGATTAAAGTTTAAATCCATCAAGGCAGTGCTGGCTAACTACTTGTTATGCTTTCCTGTATGTAAAAACGTACACGACTCAAATTGTACGTTTGACAGTTAAAGTAGTCAACATTCAAGTGAAAATGCTGTAGACATAGTATGTAGAGACAATGATAAACATACATCACTTTATTAAAGTTAAAAATGTGCATTGGCACCATTGACTGTTCTTAGCGCCACCTTCTTGGAATTGGCTAAATCTCTTTTGGAAAAATGCAAAAATATCTAATAACCAAAATGTTTTTTATAATGCGGCAACTTGTATATTTTGAAAACAATCGTTTGATGTCAATGGCAATTTTATTGAGTGGAAATTTGCTCATCACACCCGCAAAATCCATCAATTTGCTTTTTTTACAAACTCAACGTCACAACTTATAAAGGTCCTCACATTTCCAAATGGGTTGTGATTGTATGATTCTGTATATTTGCTGATCAATATTTCCTGGCTGAATCTCACTACACAGTGCTTTTTTTGGCCCAAAATAACAGCCTTTTCTAGGCTGTTTCCCAATGGCAAAAAGTAACATTTTTCCAAAGAATCTGGCCAAAAAATTTCCTCAAAAAGCCAAATTTTTCCAATAAACTCAATAATTGGTTTCTTATACAGCGATATAATGCTGTAGCGCTTAATAATACATTTTGTAAAATGCAGTTAAACATGCACTTATAAACAATTGGAATTCTGTTTCTGATTTATAATCATATTAATAATGTTTCATAATCCCCAATTTCATGGTTTATCGTGCTTTTTTTCCCAATCCAAAATGCACAGGCTGTAAAATATTGAGCAAAAAAAAAAATTACTTCACCATTTCCTGATTCTTAAACTTGGTCAAAATATGTTGATCAAAACATATAAAACCTTATCACTCTCACGATTTCTCCATTGTTTTTTTTATAACATCCGGTCCTTAGCGTCACCTCTGAATTAAGTTTCATTGGCTCATTGATTAATGCATCACCAAAAAGAGGTGGAACATTTAATGCTTAATAGTTATAAAGGTGAGCTGTTAATGTCCGTCACCATCCATTGCTCATAGTTTGACATTTATAATCGCTTTAATTAAATATTTTCTCTGAAACACATGGGCAGATTTTAACTTGACTTCTTAGCATGCAAGTATTTTGGGTGGTCCTATTCCAAACAATGCCTTTTATTCAATAAAATATACAGACGCCGCTTCTCATCATTTTAAATGTTAATTGTCTTTATATGTTTCTTTGAATAATTTGTAAATGGGGTATAAATGACATTTTTCTCATATAGACTTGAAGTTGTTATTTTGAAATGTGCATAATTTGAGCCCTTTTCTTGGAAAACAGGGCTTAATGCATATGCATGAAGTGTTGTCCCAAATTAGCCTCTGCAGTCCACATAGGATAATCTGGGATGACACTTTCCGCTTTTATAGTTATTTTCGTTTAAAGAAAGTCTTCTAAGCAGAAAATGGCGTCCCTGGTTTGCCTATGCGGACTGCACAGGCTAATCTGCTACGGCACTAAGCACATGCATTAAGCCCCGTTTTCCCAGAGCCAGGCTCATTTCTCAAACAAACCTTGTATTACCAGACACTTTCTTACCACTGCAGGTATTTGAGTCTGGGAACAAGATGCATCTGTTTCACTCAGTTGCCTTGATGGCTGTACCACTGACACGGAGACCTCACCTGGTATGAAATTCTACCCTTTACCACTCAGAAAGGAAGTTTGACCCGTTTGTAGTCCCTTAGAAAATCAAATTTAAGACCTTTCGTACTAGATTAAAGTTTTAAAGCCTTCATTTCCAACCCTAATATACTGATGAGCAGCAAACAGCTTAAAACCTGAACAGACTGTGAGTTACTGACAGGCTGTTCTGGTTTTATGCTGGTTGCATATTGCCATTTTCACTTAGCTCCTAAAATGGTATGAGGTTTAATTGATCGTATTACTTTTGCAGAATCAATTGTTTACAAATCTATGACATTATGAAGTCAAATACCAATGTGTGTTATGCCTTTACACTGTATTATACGTGGGTTATATAGGAAAGTCTCAGCAAAAGAGCAAAACCTTTACCAACCCATGGGAAAGACGTCGGACCTCGGACAAATCCCATAAAATTTGACGATGTCCGATAATATTTCCGAAATTGTCGGACCTCGTGTCCGACAAAAAAACAACAACAATATGTAAAACTTTGATTAAAAATGAACTCGAAACTAGAAATATGTAAAAAAAATCGAACTGGCTGTCTTTGCTGGTGACGTAACAAACTACAAGCGCGATTCTTAGAACCAGTCAAATATTGTAAATTGTTTCGTGACGTAGGCGACACATCATTGAGTGGTTGAATTGAATTTTACTGGTTTCGAGCGTTGTGATGATCGTAAATTGAAAGCGGGAACCACACGCTGCCTGTTCCGTGTCAAGATTTGATAAACATTGTGAACGTCATAATAATACGTCATAATAATAATTTTTCTATTCTTTGGTTAAATAAGAACGAGGTCCGATAAAATCTGGTGAGGTCCGATAAATTTTAAAAGTTATCGGACCTCGTGTCCGACAAGATTTTTTCGTTTTTTCCCATGGGTTGCCTTTACTATCCATAAGATCTGGGCCCGTATTCAACAACTCATTTTTAGACTTAAGAATTATAAAGAATTCCCGTTGACTTAAAACAAGATAGAAGTAAAATGTTCAGCATTTGAATTAAAAAAAGGCCATGAATGTTGCTTTTAACATAAATTTATTGTTCTAAATGAATAATTGTGTTGTCATTCAAGTGGCGTTAAATTCCATGTCATTTTGAAATGTGTTATATTTTCATGACATAACTGTTTTATGAACGTTCTTTATCTTTAGGTGAATACTGGCCCTTGTAACCTCATAACTATTACTGGCCGAAATTCCAATTAACTGGTCAGTCAACTACATATTTGTACTTGACCACAATATGTTTTACTTTCCATGAGGGGAAGTATTCTAGGACTTTTTCTGGAACCTGGGCAGTTTTACTTTCTTTTCCGTGACTGTGTTGATGATGACATGGCAGGGTGCATTTCTGAATTTATTAAGACATTCATAATGAATTACTGCGTAATTAGTTTAAATAAGGCTGATGAGTTTGTGATTGTGATGTGTTAAAATTGGTTTTGTTTTCTGCCTTTATTGTCATGTGTAACAGTCACGATATGTGTTGATTCATGAGAAAAAGATCTCATGTCATATGCAGTCTTCATAGCTCAAGACCAGCTTTTGCGTTTGTGCAGTGTGGTCAGGAGCTACCTCGCGTCTGACTACTGTGAAAACAGAACATTTGTTCCAGTCCAACAGCGTTTCGGTATAGAGGGAGTAAACTGTATTATTTATTTCAGTATTGCTTAAAGGCAGCCTCATTTTGGGGAAACTGGGATTAGTGCATGTGCGTTAAGTGTCATCCCAGATTAGCCAGTGCAGTGCGCACAGGCTTATCAGGAACGACACTCTTCATATACTGGAGTAAAATTTAGAAGAGACTTCTTTATAACAAAAAATTCCATAATGCTGAAAGTTTCATCCCCGATTAGACTGTGCGGACTGCACATGGTTATCTGGGACATCATTTGACGCACATGCATTAAACCCCATTTTCCCAGAGCAAGGTTAAAATCTAGTTGATCCTTACATCAACATCCCTACAGGCCATGTTTTCTTCAGGTGGGTTGTGTGATGGCCTCGGGGTTGCTGATATTTTCCGGAAGCTGTTACTACGCGGCAATAACAAAGGACAGCCGCATACGAAAGATTACACCCTATGGAGGCATGCTTCTCATCCTCTCATGGCTTCTTATGATAATTTAACCTTGAACTAAGTTTCTGTGACCTTGAGCTTTGGTGTTATCATGGCAACATGTGATCCTGTGACATTTTACAGTTATCCTATGACCTTGAACTTAGGTGTTTTTGTGGCTCCCTAATTTCCTTGAACTTTGGTGTTTTCATGGCTCCTTATGATCGTGTAACCTTGAACTATATCCTGTGACATTGAACTTTGGTGTTTTCATGGCTCCTTATGATCGTGTAACCTTGAACTATATCCTGTGACATTGAACTTTGGTATTTTAATTGCTCCTTGTGATTCTGTGACTTATAACTATTATCCTGTGACCCTGATTTTTATGCAACCTTCTTCGAAGAAGAGGGGGTGCATTGTTTTTAGCCTATCTGTCTGTCTGTCTGTCTGTCATTCTGTCTGTCTGTCCAAAACTTTAACCTTGGTTAAAGTTTGGTCATAACTTTTGCAATATTGAAGATAGCAACTTCATATTTGGCATGCATGTGCATCTCATGGAGCTGCACATTTTGAGTGGTGAAAGGTCAAAGTCAAGGTCATCCTTCAAGGTCAAAGGTCAAAAAACACAATCCAATTGAAGTAATAAGCTTTAAAGGAAGATAATTTCTAAACCTGCCAAATGATAAATATACATTTTATTTCAAAGCGGCGCAATAGGGGCATTGTGTTTCTGACAAACACATCTCTTTTTTTTCATGGCTTTTTTTAAGCCTGTGACCTTGAAACTTCCCTATTGACCATGTTGTTACCTTGAAATTCAGTATTCCCATGGTTGTGACCTTGCCCTTTAGTGTTTTGATGTGTTAAACTTCTCAAGGCATCTGTGTTTGCATGGATTTTGAAATAAGGTATAAACTTCATATGGAAACTTTTGACTTCTTTTGTATTAATTTACAGTGCCCTGAAGAAATTTTGTGAAAGAGTGATTAGGTCCCTTTGATCCTGAACATTGGGTTTTAGTGTAAAAAATTGAAATCTAGAACTTTTTTCAATGTGTCAAAAAACATAAAATAATTGTCAAATAATGATGATAATTGTTAATTATTTTATCATAAAGTGTTGAAACCCACAATAGTGTGTGGTGCCTGTGGAGGGAAACGAGAAAAAACACCTTTTTTTTGTACCAAACGTATAAAATGGAATAATTTCATTCACACCAAGCCCTTACAAAATAAAAATAAATGTATTTTGTAACAAAGAAATGGTTTTCAGTGAGATAATGCTGTATTTTTTCACTAGATCTGGTGATCTGATTTTTAGCATGCATTGAATTATTTGATGGACAGTGGCTTTTACATATGATTTTTATATCAGAAGGCTGAGTTTTTTTTAATACTTGAAATTAAAACATACATTTTGTTAGATGATTATGGAATGTTAACAATTGTTTTAAAATACAATAGCAGTTTTTGACTTTGTGTTTTAAATGCATATTTTTGTGGTATGTAAATAATATACATATATATATTGATAAAAATATGTTACAATAACACAAAATATGCATGATTTTTTTTACATTGAAGACGAATTTCATAAAATGCAGCAAAGACAAGGTAGCGCTGGTTAAAGCCGATGCCGAAACTTTTACTCGTATTTGTTAGGAAACAAAATTGTGTCTTTGTGTCGTATGAACGAATCTGCACTAAAACTAAATTTAGATTCACACTGTACATGCATGATATATATGCTGGCGAATTCGGCTTCCAGCCATATTCAATTTCAGATTTAAATATCTGTCTTATTTCGCATTTTTCGACACATGTTCTTCTTAACTTTTATTTTACTTTATATTGAAATATATGTATACTAATATTTAACACATTTTATATAAATTCATTTTTATTTGACAAAATCGTACAGTCCCGCTTTAAATGATATTTGTTAATTTGAGCTTACTGGAGAAATGTTTATCAGGCTTTTTTTTTAAAGTTTTTTTGGCATTTTGCTTCTAGCAAGAGAATTGACATTAAATATATGGATCCACTACTTGTTTCCAATTACACCTAGCAATGGGTATAATTAGATTGGTTGTTTAAACGTAACAATACTTGCCAATAGCAATAGTGTTCAGGTTTAAATCTTTGGCTGACAAGCTATCTGTCATTGTTGATGATTATTTATTAACTATCAATTATCAATATGTTAAACCTCAGGACTGGCTGTTTGGTTAGTACAGTGGTTGGTAGACACGCTTCTCACCTAGGTCACCTAGGCTACACAGGGTTTTATCACGAACATACTTATGTCAATATTCTGACTCAACTTTTGCAGTTTTTTTTCTCAATTTTTAAGATGAGGTTGACCGTCATGCTCAATTCGGTGTTCACACAAGTTTTGTGTGTTTTGGGTCTGACTCAACCGTGAGGTTGAGTAGGAATGTATGCATATTCTTAAAGCTGAGATTTGAGATTAGTCTTGAGCTGATTGATAATTTCAATACTCAGCTGAGGCCAAAAAAAAAAATAGGTCCGTTTCCGGTCGCCCGACCNTACCCAAAATGGAGGGGAGGAGTTTGTGATCATTTACACAGTTGACATCCCGTAAACATCACCATTTTAGTTGTTTGGACTTCCAACATTTCTGATTGGGACTTCCATTAAAGTAAAGGGCAGGAAGTCAGGACTTCCAAAATTTATTTCTTAGTGCAAGCCCTGCTTTTATTACTGTAGTATTTAGAAGTACTTGAATTAATCCCTCTCATTACATTTGTGTGTGTACAACTGTACATAGCGTCATTGTTAACATTTACATTTCTATCAAACCAATCATTTAATGTGGAATGCATGGATATATAAGACTTATCGAGACACTGGTCCATTTCCTAGGTAGAACAAATATGTGGCATGACTGGCATATTTGAGTTAAATGTTAAACGGGCTCCTGGTGCCTCTTGAGCGCTAGGCGGACACCATATCCCATACATGTATGACAACACAATATTAATTATTTTCTTTTATGTTTGGGTATATTTCAGTTTATGTTTTTTCTTCAGTAAATTCACAATTATTTTGTCTTATTAATTAGTGAACTAATTTACAGATTGATCTTGTGCATGGATGGTTGAAATAGATAATGTCTTTGCATTTATTAGTTTAATATCATAATTTCTGCACAGATTATCTGTTTCTGCTAGACAATAAGGTACAATATTGAAACAAATTTGATAAATGAGAAAAAATGTTGCTTGTTTTTGTGTCTGCATTTTGCATTATTTTGCATAAATTTTGCTCCAGATTGATCGCTCCTTTCATACACAAAAAAGTCAATTATATAAATTTGAAATACCCTTATCTTAAAGACCTTACTTATGTCAATTTCAACTTTAAAAATGTGTTGAAATTGAATCATTTGGATGCAATGATTTTGCAATCAACCTAGGAGTCCAAGGATACACGACTATAACATGTTTTTTGTCAATGCTGGACATTCTAGGCAGTGGTGACGCAGGAGTTATTGCTGGGGCGGTCATCGGGTCGCTGGTCGGCATCGTGATTATAGTATTGCTTGTATACTTTCTGTGGTACAGACGCCGCACCGCGGGAGACGACTGTAAGTGCTGATAAGGGGATTTCACAAAATATGCATATTTATGCAAAAATGACATAGTCGACAACATTGGATTTGAACATGCAGAGAATTAGAATTTTTGGAACAAAAACTTAATATTTTCTTCAATGAATTTGGATTATTCCTAACAAAATGATCAATCACAATATGATATCAAAATGGTTTCAAACAACTTCAGCTAATTGTTTGAATTTTTCAATGAAGTTTTCTAATCAAATTATGCATTTAAATATTTTTTGTTCAGTATATTTAACAATGGAGTTTTAACAAAAATTCTCTGGTTTTGAATCCAATGCGTTCGCTATTGCCATGGTATTACGATAGTTACGTAAGCTGTAAGTAAGTCAGTTGATGCTTTCAATTTTTGCATGCTTTTCAGGATCGACTACCAATATGGCACCCATAATTGGGGGTGTTATTGGGGGATTAGTGGGTCTTATATTAATAGTTGTCATCGTCTTGATTTGGAAACATCGGCGAGGTCCGGAAGGAATGTGTCCGGGAGGGGAATCTTGTAAGTGTGTGTGTTTTCACCTGGTTGGTATTTTTGGTGAAAACAACCGCTTGGTTTGCGTTTTGCAAGTTAGTGTGTACACTACTAACAGCGATGTTGTAGAAGTACTTTGTGTATATTGCTTGTAGTTTGTTGTCATTCCTTTTTATGCCCCCAGTAGGGTGGCAAATAGCAGTTGAACTGTCCGTCTGTCTGTCTGTCAGTCTGTGAGTCCGTTCCAAAACTTTAACATTGGTCATAACTTTTGCAATATTGAAGATAGCAACTTGATTATTGGCATGGATGTGTATCTCATGAAGCTTCACATTTTGAGTGGTGAACGGTCAAGGTCATCCTTCAAGGTCAAAGGTAAAAAAAAAAGTTAAATGCACATGTATCTCATGGAGCTGCACATTTTGAGGGGTGAATTGTCAAGGTCATCCTTCAAGGTCAAAGGTCAATTAAAAAAAAAATCAAAGCGGCGCAGTAGGGGGCATTGTGTTTCTGACAAACACATCTCTTGTTTTTATTGTTGTTGTTTTAAGTTTTCTCCTTCTGCACTAAACGCCCTACCCTTACAGGTTTCTTTAACCTCAATAATTCAATTTTGCGTAACCATTTTTATCTCTTTATTTTTTCAAACTTCTTTGTTCTGTGTTTATTGCGCGTATTCCTTAAAATTCATGAAACAATATGTTTTTGCTTGCAATATGTTAAACTCACATCTATATGATACTGAGAACCAAAGCATTTAACAACTCTGGCCTCAAGTGACCTATAAAGACATGTGCATGGTACAGAAAAAGCTTGGTCTGCGTTTGGCCATGAAAAGGCTGGAAATGGTTATAACATTTATATTTGTGTATATTATGTTAGAGAATGGGGACTGTATGCTTTAAAAAGTGCTGTTGAATAAGTATGTATTGCTTGGTATAGCTAATATTAAAGCAATTTAAATATGTCAGACTACAAGTAAACAATTGTAACATGACTGGCTGCAAGTCAACTGTCCAAGGAATATTTTGTTCTTTAAGGGCACCCAATTTGCATGTTCAAGTAATAAGTAAGATTATAGATTTTAATTATTCACTTCATAATTTGTTCAACCAAACATTTCGTAAACAATCCAATAACTTTAAAAGTGGTTATATCAGATAAAATCAGTAGTGCGTAAAAGCATTGGTATCTTATTCATGATTTCAAATGGCTAAAAATGCATCGGTAATACAAGGTTTAACAAAAAATCAGTCTTAACCAGTTGCTCAATATTTACACAGAGCTATTGCGACCATATTCATGTGGTTTTGTGGTAAGTTAAATAGCATGATGACTAAGGACAGTTATTCAATATTTCATTGAGTTTTAAGAAAACATAAAACTGGCATGTTGCATTTTCCAGGTACTGCAAAATAACCTGCCTTTATCAAAATAATGTACATTGTTAAGGATTATAATGTTATTTCAAAATACTAAAAAATACAGATATTTAAAATTTGTGTAGAAATAGATTTGGTTAGGTTCTTTCTGGTCAGACATTTACAAAGGTTATTGCACATTTATATTGGTAGTTAGATGGGGGCAGTATTAAATTTATAAACTGTCACAGTTTGTGGCTTACATCTGTAAATTATAAATCCATTTGATTATTGATTTTACTACAAGTCTCCTTAATCCCTTTCAATATTTTGATTTGTATGTATTATTGTCCATTTTGGAATGTCATGCCTGGGGGTAATCAATGTTGTAAATGTATGCACCTTGGTAGAATAGATTAATTAAAAGATACTATGCACACTGTAGTTAACCACTAGTGTCTGCCTTCTTTTATAACTTTTTTGTATTTTATGAACACATTTAACTTCTCTTTTTCAAGGTCCATGTTGTAAGTTGCGTTCATTTTGCGCTTCTTTTAAAACAGATTGAAATTGTGTTTTTGTTTAACAAAAAGTGTAACGGTTTTAACATCATTAAACAGTAAACTGATTGCAAGTCTAATCATCCAATATCAGAAACTGAAACAGTTGCAGATTGAATCCCGGACAATCGCTCCTACGCTAAATTTGACAGGGCGGACAGTCGCTCCTACATTGTTTTGACAACTCGGACAATCGCTCCTACATTTTTTGTGACAACCTGACAGTCGCTTCTATATTATTTTGACAGCACAAAAGATTATCTCTGAGGTCACGCTTGGTTAGACACAATCACACTATAGATTGAAATCAAAATTAGCACTATTACTTTTTTAAACTTCTGAATTATTTTGTTATGATTTTGTTAGCAAAATAGTGATTTTTAATTTCGCCCTAATTTTCAAGTCAATCCATTAGCAAATAATACCTGTAAAGCAATCTCCCATTTAAATTCCAGCAATCACAATTTAATTCTAACACCCGTTTAAAATCCCAGTTTAAATGCAGTAAAGTCCGATAGTTTTCATCCCAATCTCGCGGTAAGGTATAATTGCATAATGAAATGTCAACCTGTTGATGTGTTACAAATTTTCAGCTAGAAATCCGCCGAAAGTCGGCACTCACATCAAGGTCACTGGTCAATGTTGTATTAGTTGCATTCATTTTGCGCTTCTTTTAAAACAGATTGAAATTGTGTTTTTGTTTAACAAAAATAACGGTTTTAACATCATTAAACAGTTAACTGATTGCAAGTCTAATCATCCAATATCAGAAACTGAAACAGTTGCAGATTATGACTTTAATTGACTGAGCCCGGAATTCGCTTGAGTTTAGAAAACCCCATTAAGCCTTTGGTACAAACAACGCTGGTCCATTCAGGCTTGGCGAAATTGGAAAAAATCGGCCGGTCATCCGGACAGGCATTTTAGAAAATGTGCCGGTCCGAAGAAAATTTAGNGATAAGCCTGTGCAGGCTTATGGGAGACGACACTTTCCGCTTTTATGGATTTTTTCTTTAAAAAGGAAGTATTTTCTTAACGAAAATCCATTGTAAGCGGAAAGTGTCCCGGACTGCACAGGCTAATCTGGGACGGCACTTTACGCAGATGGATTAAACCCCGTTTTCCCAGAAAGAGGCTCATTTCATTTAATAGGTCTCTGTTTAAATACGTCCCTGGTTCTTCTTGTGTTTCGACATGAACGAAAGCATATATGTCACGAATAATCATTGATGATTTTTTTAGCTAACATAACTTATTATTAATTATATGGATCAAATCGAATATAGCCGTCCGGGTTAGTGCAGTGGTTGGCACACACGCTTCTCGCCTAGGTTAAATGCACGTTCCCGGCAACATGTCAGTTTGGTATGTGGTCATCATACCGGACAGGTGGGGTTTCTTCCGGTTACTCTGGTTTCCGTTCCCAGTACAAGACCACGCCAAAATAAGTCAATATCTTTCACGCCTAAATAATTCAATATCTTTCAATAAAAAACCCAGAATGGAAATTGCATCTTTAAAATCCAAATTTGTTCCAACTTTCGCGACTCTAGTAAGTTAAGTAGGTAGCAGTGCTGGGACACACATCGGGTCCAGACGTCATACAGTCCCAGGCGCTTAATGACCTAATAAACTTTGAAATACACGCACTCGGATACGCGATGAAGGCTTATTATGATATTGATACTCTGATGATGACGAGGATGAGTAGGAACAAAAGATGCTAATCATGATACCTATGACGTGGATGATGCTTAGAATGCCGATGATGATGATGATGAATTTGATTTTGATGATAATCATGACGGAGAATATATTTCCCTTTGGTACGTTTAAGAAAATACAGCAATATTTCTATTTCAATACTTGGTGCATTCAAACAACGTGCGTTGAATGTATTTATAAAATATATGTCGAGCACGTGTGCGTTCAAACAACGTGCGTTGAATATATTTATAAAATATATGTCGAACACAAAGTGACATATTTAATATAGTGATTATGATAAGGGTGACTGAGGACGAAGACGACAATGATTATGATGGAATCGTCGAAATGAGAATATATTATGTTATACCAATGTGCGTTCCGTTTCACCATTTATATGTTTATATGCATTACTTTAAATGGTTTAAATACGATAAAAGGTCATACATATGAAATATAAACAAATTATATTTGTGTACAAAGAAAATACTAGTCAGTTGAATACAATAATTATAGTTTTACAAAGAAAACAAGTACAGAATAATGCAATAATTGTTGCAATTATAAAACTGCGGTTGACATTATGTGGTCACCATGTAATAACCTCATCCATGTGACATTCTCACGAAAACATGTTTATTTCTTGTCTATTTAGATTGATCTTTCGTCGAAATGATGTTTGTTCTGTATTTACCTCAAACGCATTTTGTTATTGTATATTTAAATTAATAATGACGATTTTTATATGCTTAAGTCAAAGTTGTTGACCAAAGAGCGAAGAAACGTATAGGTTTTGACACCGAAGTGCTGCATGTACACATATTGTTTTTATCGTCCTTATTACCCTTACCCAAGCGGAGGTATCCGTTTTCTATCGACAGATTTATAGTTTATGTACGTTTAAAGTAAAGGAAATAGTTCCCTTTGGTTCGTAAAAGAAATGCAACAATATTTCAATATTTGGTGCGTTTACACGTGTGTTGAATGTATTTATAAAATATCATGTACCGGTATCTAGAACGCTGTGACATGTTTTATGACACGTTCTGACACGGGGATGATTGTCGCTAACAGCGTCGTTCACATATGGCAGCACGATATGCTAATGGGTTATTAACTTATTATGTTTCGTGTTTTTAATAGGTCGTTAATCATGATACCAATTTCCCGTTCGTCAGTTCAAATAACCAACCTCGTGTATCAGATTTAAGAAATTAAAATGTGACGTTTTTGGTATCATTAAAAAGATATCAATTCGCACATGTAATCATATAGACTCATACGTTTTCCCGTTCGTCGGTTCAAATAAAGAAACTCGTGTGTCAAATTAAAGTTTAACGTTTTTGGTATGATTAAAAGGATGTCAAGTCACACATGTAATCCTGTGGGGTAATATTTAACAGCATGGTGGCCACGCTGAGGAACGACGACGCAGGTGGCTCTGATTTATTTTGTTAAAAAGAAAATGCTTTTAATATGCATAGGGTATTATAAGAAAGAATAATAATAAAAAAGCCATTTCGACACTTTTTTTAAATTCCCAACATTGAACAAACTTAATTACACCAAACTTGATAATTTTTGATGTAATATCGCTGTAAGGCGGGTCTAAGAAATGTTACAACATACTTTTCTAAAACGAATGCTTTCTTTGAAATACGACCTCGTGCGTTTTTCTCAGCTGAGTGCACGTTAAAATCAATTATCGGGCTAAGGACGCGCTAGGAACACAAGTACATGTAAACGTACTAAAACAACATTCTCGTACGAAGAACAACGAAAAAAAAACTGACGCACATTGATCGTCGTCGATACAGTGAGACTCCTGAAAATAAAAGTTCTGACCCTGCAGTAAGAACCCCATAGGCGCGACTATTTGTTACAAAAAAAAAAAACAAAAAAAAACAGTAAAATCATTACTATTCGTGGGAATTTAATTTTCTTTGATTTTGAGTTTGTTCACCGATCCACGAATTTAACACAAACACACCGGAAGAGGACCGACGCAAATGCCTCTTTCCAAAATTAAAAATACACGAATTTTCGTGTCCACGAAAGAAGTCATTTTATGAAAAACAACGAAATTTCATGCCGACGACTATCACTAACTGTACAGTATTTATAACGTCTTTGGGTCGCTTGGAGTCCAGAGCGCTTGATGGACCATGTGCGTGGGGTTTCAAGGTAACCCTAGCGCATCGGTGTATTTTCGGCAAAGCTTTGCGAAGTTTTCTTCAAAGTGTGTTCGAAGCGGTTCACGATTTGAGGTGTTGTTTGAGTTCCCATGTACTGCTTTCCCACGAGGAATCCATGCTCACATAAAGGTAATTCAAACCATAAAAACACAATTTTCAAGGATTTCATTCAGGGTTGACGGGGTTATAAAATGTTTGTTAAATTATTGTCGCATAGAACAGGATCCGTGTTCGAATTGTGATGAGCCTCGCTCTGGGCAAACGGGGCTTCAAATCAGCGTCGAAACTTTCCGCGTTTATGTAATACCGGTAGTTCGGTCGAAGGGAGCCAAACGTAAATCCAGTAAAGGCGGTAAGTGTCGTCCCTGATTGGCCTGTGCGGACTGAATAGTCTAATATGGGACGACACTTAACGCACATATATTAAGCACAGTTTTCCCACAGCGCAGCTCAAATGTAGGCAATGCACCAGCTTCACAATCCAGATAGCAGGTTCTTTTCCTGCCTGTCCTTACCCCTTTTTTGTCGTTTGAATGAGACTTGGTGTGTGTGTTTTTCCAACTTTATGAGGCCCTTTCGATATAATGCTGTAGCGCTTAATAATACATTTTGTAAAATGCAGTTAAACATGCACTTATAAACAATTGGAATTCTGTTTCTGATTTATAATCATATTAATAATGTTTCATTTTCCCCAATTTCATGGTTTATCGTGCTTTTTTTCATTTGTCATTGCCTCAGCGGATGTCATGAGCATAATTTTATTTTGCGCAGCCGATGTCATTACCATCTAATAAGTAGCCACTGCCGTTGTCTTGAGCCGTTTTTCAAACCCTACTCGTATTTCATCGTTGATAAAAATGGTTTGTGTTCATGTGGGATGCTGTAAATTGGAATAACCGAAGACAAATGATTAAAGATTTCAATAAAATGTTGTTCATATTTATCTTTGGTCTAAATCCTGTGTAATTAGAGTTTGAATGAGAGAGTGGTGAATTTTGTTTGATTTTTGACCACATTCTAACGGATTTCTTTAAAAGTAAGCAGCTAGGAAGGTAGGGATTACGTTCACAAAGTCCTTCTTACTTAGGCTCTCAAAGAACACACTCAAACCTGCTCAATTCAATACGTAAAATATAAAGAATAGGGAAATACTTACACTCCGCTTTTTACCGACATGTATCTAAAAGCTCAGCCGATGTATATGCCACAGACGATGCGTTAGTCGATTGAACGGTGTGTGTATTACATGTGGGTTATTTAGGAAAGTCTCATCACAATAGCAAAACCTTTACTAGCCATAAGATCTGGGCCCGTATTCAACAACTCATTGTAAGACTTAAGAATAAAGAATTCCTGTTGACTTAAAANCTGCAGTAAGAACCCCATAGGCGCGACTATTTGTTACAAAAAAAAAAAACAAAAAAAAACAGTAAAATCATTACTATTCGTGGGAATTTAATTTTCTTTGATTTTGAGTTTGTTCACCGATCCACGAATTTAACACAAACACACCGGAAGAGGACCGACGCAAATGCCTCTTTCCAAAATTAAAAATACACGAATTTTCGTGTCCACGAAAGAAGTCATTTTATGAAAAACAACGAAATTTCATGCCGACGACTATCACTAACTGTACAGTATTTATAACGTCTTTGGGTCGCTTGGAGTCCAGAGCGCTTGATGGACCATGTGCGTGGGGTTTCAAGGTAACCCTAGCGCATCGGTGTATTTTCGGCAAAGCTTTGCGAAGTTTTCTTCAAAGTGTGTTCGAAGCGGTTCACGATTTGAGGTGTTGTTTGAGTTCCCATGTACTGCTTTCCCACGAGGAATCCATGCTCACATAAAGGTAATTCAAACCATAAAAACACAATTTTCAAGGATTTCATTCAGGGTTGACGGGGTTATAAAATGTTTGTTAAATTATTGTCGCATAGAACAGGATCCGTGTTCGAATTGTGATGAGCCTCGCTCTGGGCAAACGGGGCTTCAAATCAGCGTCGAAACTTTCCGCGTTTATGTAATACCGGTAGTTCGGTCGAAGGGAGCCAAACGTAAATCCAGTAAAGGCGGTAAGTGTCGTCCCTGATTGGCCTGTGCGGACTGAATAGTCTAATATGGGACGACACTTAACGCACATATATTAAGCACAGTTTTCCCACAGCGCAGCTCAAATGTAGGCAATGCACCAGCTTCACAATCCAGATAGCAGGTTCTTTTCCTGCCTGTCCTTACCCCTTTTTTGTCGTTTGAATGAGACTTGGTGTGTGTGTTTTTCCAACTTTATGAGGCCCTTTCGATATAATGCTGTAGCGCTTAATAATACATTTTGTAAAATGCAGTTAAACATGCACTTATAAACAATTGGAATTCTGTTTCTGATTTATAATCATATTAATAATGTTTCATTTTCCCCAATTTCATGGTTTATCGTGCTTTTTTTCATTTGTCATTGCCTCAGCGGATGTCATGAGCATAATTTTATTTTGCGCAGCCGATGTCATTACCATCTAATAAGTAGCCACTGCCGTTGTCTTGAGCCGTTTTTCAAACCCTACTCGTATTTCATCGTTGATAAAAATGGTTTGTGTTCATGTGGGATGCTGTAAATTGGAATAACCGAAGACAAATGATTAAAGATTTCAATAAAATGTTGTTCATATTTATCTTTGGTCTAAATCCTGTGTAATTAGAGTTTGAATGAGAGAGTGGTGAATTTTGTTTGATTTTTGACCACATTCTAACGGATTTCTTTAAAAGTAAGCAGCTAGGAAGGTAGGGATTACGTTCACAAAGTCCTTCTTACTTAGGCTCTCAAAGAACACACTCAAACCTGCTCAATTCAATACGTAAAATATAAAGAATAGGGAAATACTTACACTCCGCTTTTTACCGACATGTATCTAAAAGCTCAGCCGATGTATATGCCACAGACGATGCGTTAGTCGATTGAACGGTGTGTGTATTACATGTGGGTTATTTAGGAAAGTCTCATCACAATAGCAAAACCTTTACTAGCCATAAGATCTGGGCCCGTATTCAACAACTCATTGTAAGACTTAAGAATAAAGAATTCCTGTTGACTTAAAACAAGCTAAAAGTAAAACGTTCAGCTTTTGAATAAAAAGGCCATGAATGTTGCTTTTTACACGAATAAATTGTTCTAAATGAATAAATGTGTTGTCATTCAAGTGGCGTTAACTTCCATGTCATTTTGAAATGTGTTATTAGCTCGGCTGTTTTCGAAGAAAACCCGAGGAATTGTCATAGCCCTCTCGTCTTCGGCGTCGTCGTCCGAAAACTTTAACATTGGCCATAACTTTTGCATTATTGAACATAGCAACTTGATATTTGGCATGCATGTGTATCTCATGGAGCTGCACATTTTTAGTGGTGAAAGGTCAAGGTCATCCTTCAAGGTCAAAGGTCAAAACATTTTTTTTTGGTTTTTCATGTGTATCTCATCGACCTTCACATTTTGAGTGGTGAAAAGGTCAAGGTCAATGATGACCTTCAATGTCAAAGGTCAAAAAAACAAAATCCAAGCACCCACAGCCGAGCGTTGGCATCCGCTCGATGGTGCTATTGTATTATTATAACATAACCGTTTTAAGAACATTCTTTATCTTTAGACTTAAGTTCTAGAATTGGTTGGTGAATACAGGCCCTTGTAACCTAATAACTATACCTGGCCGAAATTGCAATTAACTGGTCAGTCAACTACAACTTGGTACTTGACCACAATATGTTTTACTTTCCATTAGGGGAAGTATTCTAGGACTTTTTCCTGGAACCTGGGCAGTTTAACTTTCTTTTCCGTGACTTTGTTGATGATGACATGGCAGCGTACATTTCTAAATTTAAGCCATTCATATTTAATTACTGCGTAATTAGTTTAAATAAGGCTGATGAGTTTGTGATTGTGATGTGTTAAAATTGGTTTAGTTTGTGATTGTGATGTGTTGAAATTGGTTTAGTTTGTGATTGTGATGTGTTAAAATTGGTGTAACGGGGAAGATTGAGATTGTGATGTGTTAACATTGGTTTAGTTTGTGATTGCGATGTGTTAAAATTGGTTTAGTTTGTGATTGGTATGTGTTAAAATTGGTTTAGTTTGTGATTGTGATGTGTTAAAATTGGTTTAGTTTGTGATTGTGATGTGTTAAAATTGGTTTAGTTTGTGATTGTGATGTGTTAAAATTGGTTTAGTGTGTGATTGTGATGTGTTAAAATCGGTTTAGTTTGTGATTGTGATGTGTTAAAATTGGTTTAGTTTGTGATTTTGATGTGTTAAAATTGGTTTAGTTTTTTGCCTTTATCGTCATGTGTAACAGTCACGATATGTGTTGATTCATGAGAAAAAGATATCATGGCATATGCAGCCTTTGTAGCTCAAGACCAGCTTTTGCGTTTGTGCAGTGTGGTCAGGAGCTACCTCGCGTCTGACTACTGTGAAAACAGAACATTTGTTCCGGTCAAGCAGCGTTTCGGTATAGAGGGAGTAAACTGTATTATTTATTTCAATATTGCTGTAAAGGCAGCCTCATCTTTTGAAAACTGGGATTAGTGCATGTGCGTTAAGTGTCAACCCAGATTAGCCTGCGCACACTGCACAGGCTAATCAGGGTCGACACTCTCTTCATATACTGGAGTTAAATTTAGAAGAGACTTCCTTATAACAAAAAATTCCATAAAGCTGAAAGTTTCATCTCTGATTAGACTGTGCGGACTGCACATGCTTATCTGGGACATCACTTGACGCACTCAACCCCATTTTCCCAGAGCAAGGCTTAAATATAGTTGACCCTTACATCACTACAGGCCACGTTTTCTTTCAGGTGGGTTGTGTGATGGCCTCGGGGCTGCTGATATTCTCCGGCAGCTGTTACTACCAGGCAATAACGAAGGACGGCCGCATACGAAAGATTACACCTTATGGAGGCATGCTTCTCATCATCTCATGGCTCCTTATGATAATTTGACCTTGAACTATTAGTATGTGACCTTGAACTTTGGTGTTTTCATGGCTCCTTAATTTCCTGTGACCTTGAACTTTGGTGTTCTCATGGCTCCTAAAGACCTTGTGACCTTAAACTTTGGTGTTTTCATGGCTCCTTAAGACCTTGTGACCTTGAACTTTGGTGTTTTCATGGCTCCTTAAGATTGTGTGACCTTGAACTTTTGTGTTTTCGTAGCTCCTTAAGATCCTGTGACCTTGAACTTTGGTATTTTCACAACTCCTTATTATCTTGTTACCTTAAACTATATCCTGTGACATTGAACTTTGGTAGTTTAATTGCTCCTTATCATTCTGTGATTATAACTATTATCCTGTGACCCTGATTTTTTTTTTTTTTCGTGGCTTTTTCTAATTCTGTGACCTTGAAACTTCCCTATTGACCATGTTGGGACCTTGAACTTTAGTATTCTCATGGTTGTGACCTTGCCCTTTAGTGTGTTGATGTGCTTAACTTCTCAAGGCATCTGTGTTTGCTGGGATTTTGAAATTAGGTATTTACTATAAATATTTCATATGGAAACTTTTGACTTCTTTTGTATTCATTAACAGTGCCCTAAAGAAAGTAAGGTTATCTTTGTGTTAGAGTGACTAGGTCCTTCTGATCCTGAACCTTGGATTGTAGTGTAAATAATTTATTAAGCGGTGCCCTCATGCGCCCATATTCACCAAACAATAAAGAATATTCTTTAAATGGGAAATGGGAAAATTGCTTTAATTTTGAATCAAACTTGGTATAAACCACCTCTATGTACATCATTCTTCATATAGAACATTTTGTAAATCACCAGTGGTTGTCTGTATATATTCCAAAGCTTGACGTATTTTTCTTTATTCTCAAGTCTAAGAATGGGTTGGTGAATAGGGGCCAAGGTATTCAAATGTTGACTTTGGAATGATCAGCGGGCAAAATACTTTGCCAGTAAATAAGGATCAATTTTTGTATTGACATCTCCAGGACTTTCTATGCGTTAAAAAAAACCCATAAAATAATTGTTAAATAATGATGATTATTGGTAATTATTTTATCATATAGTGTATGAACTCACAATAGCGTGTGATGCCTTCGGAGTGAAACGAGAAAAAACTACTGTAAAAATACTGTAGACACACCAAACCTTAAAAAAATAAATAAAAATAATTAAATGCATTTTGTAACAAAGAAATGGTTTTTAGTGATATTAACCTGTATTTTTCATTAGATCTGATTAGCACGCATTGCATTATTTTTGGTGGACAGTGGCTTTAACATTTTTTATGATTTTTATACAAGAAGACTGTGTCTATTGTTTTACTTGAAATTAAAACAAACATTTTGTTAGATTATTATGGAATATAAAAAATGTTGTAAAATAAATTTGCAGATTTGACTTTGTGTTTTGAATGCATATTTTGTGGTATTTAATTATTATACATATTCGTCTGTTGTTAAATGGTATTTGTTTATTTGAGCTAACTGGAGAAATGTTTATCAGGCTTTTTTTGCATTTTGCTTCTTACAGTAAATTTATTGACAGTAAATACAGCTTTATAGGGATACATTTTTTATTGTCGATTACACTTAGAAATTAGTATTATTAGATTGGTTGTTTAAACTTTCAATACTTGCCAATAGCAATCGGATTTTTCAGTTATAAATCTTTGGTTGACAAGCTTCTGTCATTGTTGATGGTTATTTATTAACTATCAATTATCATATGTTAAACGTCAGGACAGGCTGTTTGGTAAGTGCAGTGGTTTGTTCACACGCTTTTCACCTAGGCGACCCCTGCATAGTATCACGAACATATTCTGACTCAACTTTTGAGTTTTTTCTCAATTTTTGAGATGAAGTTGACCATCATGCTCAATTTGGTGTGCACAGATATTTTTATGTCCACCAGTATATACTGGGGGACATATTGTTTTTGCCCTGTCTGTCTGTCTGTCTGTTGGTCTGTTGGTCTGTCTGTTGGTCTGTTTGCGCCAACTTTAACATTGGCCATAACTTTTGCAATACGCAATGTATTGAAAATCAGAGGTCAAATATATGTGGCCAAAATCGCTCATTTTATGAATACTTTTGCAATATTGAAGATAGCAACTTGATATTTGGCCTGCATGTGTATCTCATGGAGCTGCACATTTTGAGTGGTGAAAGGTCAAGGTCATCCTTCGAGGTCAGAGGTCAAATATATGTGGCCCAAATCGCTTATTTTATGAATACTTTTGCAATATTGAAGATAGCAACTTGATATTTGGCATGCATGTGTATCTCATGGAGCTGCACATTTTGAGTGGTGAAAGGTCAAGGTCATCCTTCGAGGTCAGAGGTCAAATATATGTGGCCCAAATCGCTTATTTTATGAATACTTTTGCAATATTGAAGATAGCAACTTGATATTTGGCATGCATGTGTATCTCATGGAGCTGCACATTTTGAGTGGTGAAAGGTCAAGGTCATCCTTCAAGGTCAGAGGTCAAATATATGTGGCCCAAATCGCTTATTTTATGAATACTTTAGCAATATTGAAGATAGCAACTTGATATTTGGCATGCATGTGTATCTCATGGAGC
>VMBQ01004223.1:54715-90004 GCA_007657795.1 Dreissena rostriformis | reverse complement strand
TGTACTTATCCTAATACATAACTGAATTTTTTATGTTAATACAAGTTTAATTTACGGAAATTTTGTACCAATTATTGGAGTTTTAACAATAAGTATATGTTTGAATTTTAGTGTTGAAACAAAATCCCTGCTTGTAGTATTTTACTTATAAATCCATAATATTTTACCGATTTCATTAATTCAAGCAGTACCTGTGGTTCAGTCCTTATGTTCATCATAAAGTAACGTAAAGTAGTACTTCTTGGACACTTTCGAGATGTGGATTTTTATCAATACAAATATTATAGGATCTACATTTGAATAAATACGCATATTTATTAACCCTACCCAAAAATTCTTATTACATCGAATGACATGTTTGGTGCCACCTCTGCATCATCTGCAAATACACTAAAAAATATGTTCGTTTCACATAATATGTGAATGATGCCATAAATTGTGTTTTCAAGATTTACTTTTTATGCTCCCCAATATTTTTATTTTTATTTTTTGCTAACAAATACATTTAAATTGAGAATAAATGATGTCAAGTTATAAATTTTATATTCACTAAGGTTCTAGCCACAGAGCTGCATAAGTAAATTAACTAAAGTTGCATTTTTTTTTATTTTTTTTTAATTTTCAATTGGGAAATTTGTAATTTTTCCGAGATTGGGAAAGTGCCGTTTTCCGGTACTTTACAAAGAAGGAAAAAAATTGCTGATGTGTGCGTGTGTGTGTGCGTGCGTGCGTCCGGAAATTTGTCTGGGCTATTTCTCAGCAACTAATGACCGGAATTTAATGAAACTTTATGGGAAGCTTCACTATTAAGAGGAGATGTGCATATTATCAGCGGGTTCTGGTCGGATGATTTTTCACAGAGTTATGGATTTGAAATTTTCCATTAACTGTACATATAGTGCAATTCTTGTTCGGGCTATTTCTCAGCAACTAATGACCGTAATTCAATGAAACTTTATGGGAAGCTTCACTACCAAGAGGAGATGTGCATATTATCAGCCAGTTGTGGTCGGATGATTTTTCGCAGAGTAATGGCCCTTTGAAATTTTCCATTAACTGTACATATAGTGCAATTCTTGTCCGGGCTATTTCTCAGCAACTAATGACCGGAATTCAATGAAACTTTATGGGAAGCTTCACTACCAAGAGGAGATGTGCATATTATCAGCCAGTTCTGGTCGGATGATTTTTCACAGAGTTATGGCCCTTTGAAATTTTCCATTGTACATATACTGCAATTGTTGTCCGAGCTATTTCTCAGCAACTTATTACGGGAATTCAATGAAACTTTATGGGAAGCTTCACTACCAACAGGAGATGTGCATATTATCAGCCGGTTAAGGTCGGATGATTTTTCACAGAATTATGGCTCTTTGAAATTGTCTATAAACTGTACATATAGTGCAATACTTGTCCGGGCTATTTCTCCCCAACTACTGACTGGAATTCAATGAAGCTTTATGGGAAGCTTAACTACCTTGAGGAGATGCGCATGTTATTAGTGAGTTCTGGTTAGATGATTTATTTAGAGAGTTATGGCCCTTTGAAATTTTTAAGTTGCTAAACCATCCATTGTATTCTTTTGTCGAAAGTTATGCCCCTCAAGACGTTTCCTTTTATCTGAATATATAGTGCAATATTGTGACAAAAAAAAACTTTGGGGAGCATATCCCGTCTTCGACGGTTTCTTGTTTCTAATTGAAATGATTTCTTCTCCATTTTTAATTTATTTAATTTTGAAAATTTTCCCCATGCGCCTCATTGATGTTATTAATATCCGCCATTTGTGAAAATACAATATGAAAATCATTTGTAAAACACTCACTGATTGGCTAATAGCGTGTGGTATTGGCTGCAATGGCCAATGAAAATCGCTGACGCTTTACAAGTCGACTAGGCACAACAAAACAACATGTATTATAAACAAATTTTTAACAACATTTTCTGCAATCTGCACATTTTTTTTCAAGTTTTGGATAAAATACCAGGTCGGCGGGTGAAACGTAAATAAAAAAAAACGAAAATGACTTTTATTTTTATTTGTATTTGTTGAAATATAGGGTCAGCAATCCCGTAGAACAGAAAATATAAAAATGTTGGCCTTATGCTTCAACAATTTAATAATATCCAAATACAGATTTTGGGTTCATTGTAGCCCTGCGGGTTCCAGAGAGGCTTGGCTCAGTGTTCATGGTAAAGCGCCACCAGTCTACTGACATCAACTTGACGAACTACAAACGTGGCACTGGGGGCAGGTCATCTTTCAGTGGGCTAGTGGTGACAGTGTTTGGATGTAAAGGCACATTGGGATATGTCTTGGCCAACAGATTGGGTAAGAAACAGTTATTGAAAACCCATTTGAAAACTGTTCAATCATGTTTTGCTAATCATTCATTGTCCAGCAAGAATTGATTTTTCAAAATTTGATTGCCATTATATGTGACAAGCATATATATTTCAAGCAGGGCTTTTTTCCTTCTTTAGCAAGGCCCCCTCCCCAAAGAGAATTTCTTAAAAATGGTGCAATTTTCCCCAAAGTTTGTCCCCTTTTTCAGTTTTGTCGATAATTTGTTCCACAAAATTGAAGGCCAAAGCCCTCATGTCAAGCATTGTTTGATGTCATGTCACACACAGGAACCCAGAACCATCTTATTCAATGGGCATATCAAATGTGGAATTAAATGAAATGTACTTCTTTGAATTCATATTTTTAAAATAGCACTTATATGATTTAATTAACTTACAGTTTACCAATATTTATTTCAATTTTGAATCTGAGCAACTAATGATCCATTATAATTTCTATAGACTTATCCTGGACTGGGCTAGATTTTGGAAATAAACACAAATATGTGGGTGCAAACAAAGCTGTCACATTAAAACACCTATCAAAATCACATTCCATATTGACCGTTATTGACTGAGTAATAAATATCTTTGGTTGATAAAATTGGACAGTGTTGTTTGTGTGTGCATGCTAGATGGGTTTTTCCAATGTTGTGGAGATCTGGATAACATCTTGTTTGGTCTATGTGAACATCAAATTTTCATTAAATGTATTTGCTTTATCCACCAAACTTCAATATTTACTTAAATTGAATTACAACAGTTCTTAAAAAAAAATAAAAAAAAATGCCAGTAATAAATAGCAGGGATTATATTCATATGAGCCTCCTTGTGGGAAACCTGGGCTAAATGCATGTGTGTTAATTGTTGTCCCTGATTAGCCTGTGCAGTCCACATGCTAATCAGGGACAACACTTTCTGCCCAAACTGGATTTTCGGTAAGAAGAGACTTTCTTTAAACAAAAAATTCAATAAAAACAAAAAGTCTTGTCCCTGATTAGCCTGTGCAGACTGCACAGGCTTATCCGGGACAACATTTTACGCACATCCATTTAGCCCAGAATTCTCAGAACGTGACACATAAAATGATTTCAGGTAAGATTGGATCTCAGGTGATAGTTCCCTACAGAGGTGAGCCAAGTGAAGTCAGGGACCTAAAACTCATGGGAGACTTAGGACAGATTCTTTTCAATGTAAGTTTTTATTAAAATTGTACACAACTTTCCCAAAACGTGCAGCCACAAACATACATTTACAGCTTGTTTTTAACCCTTTGAGCGCTGGAACCGGATTTTGAAGGCCTTTGCAAACAGTTTGGATCCTGATGAGACGCCACAGAACGTGGATCCAAACTGTTTGCTATTCTGATAGTATTCTTTGAAAAAAAATCAAAGAAAATGCTAATTTTAGAAGTTCAGCAGACAACATTTTAGCAGACAACAAATTTCCCAGCATGCAAAGGGTTAATATTGATATGAGATATTCATGGCTACAGTACTTTACCATATATAATCATGAGATATTCATGGCTACAGTACTTTACCATATATAATCATGAGATATTCATGGCTACAGTACTTTACCATATATAATCATGAGATATTCATGGCTACAGTACTTTACCATATATAATCATGAGATATTCATGGCTACAGTACTTTACCATATATAATCATGAGATATTCATGGCTACAGTACTTTACCATATATAATCATGAGATATTCATGGCTACAGTACTTTACCATATATAATCATGAGATATTCATGGCTACAGTACTTTACCATATATAATCATGAGATATTCATGGCTACAGTACTTTACCATATATAATCATGAGATATTCATGGCTACAGTACTTTACCATATATAATCATGAGATATTCATGGCTACAGTACTTTACCATATATAATCATGAGATATTCATGGCTACAGTACTTTACCATATATAATCATGAGATATTCATGGCTACAGTACTTTACCATATATATTGATATGAGATATTCATGGCTACAGTATTTTACCATATATATTGATATGAGATATTCATGGCTACAGTACTTTACCATATATAATCATGCACAGTCATGTATGACGTACACCAGATTGTTTAATGCTAAAATGGAGAAAAACATGTTTTCAGATGAAGAAAAAAGAAAATCTACCCAAGATTTGCCAGCATTTTACTATAAAACAATCGGTTGATCATGTGACTGAAACATTGAGCAGCGTCAATGAATCAATAACTGTTGTATTGTATAGAAAATATTAAGCTTTTTTATGATCATGAGCAAAGGTTACATTGTACTACAATATGACAGATTTTTAGATATTCTCGAGAATATAAGTGGTCCTGAAAAGTGTTGTTTTTTTCAGTCTTATAATGTTTACTTTTTCATTGACTGCAGTGGTCATCTTTTGATGTATAAAGCATTAAAACCTTCAAATTCTCCATAATCATCATCAGACCCAAAATACAATATTTGATACATCACTGACTGATCGGAATATTATACCCTTGAGACTTCGGTTAAAACCATTGCCTGGCTGAGTATACTGCTTTACATGAAAATCCAGAAAGCGTTACAATTAGGCGTTTAATACTTTGGTTGAAGTGCGGATATGATGATTATACAACAGTTACACTGTTAAATGTTCAATATTTCAAACATATTTTTTGTTTTCAAGTGTTACTAGTATGCATCTTAAATTACTCAACCAGTGCTTTCAGTAGCGATGTGTGAAAAGACAAACAAAAACCATGAAAAATGTTTCTCAAATTTCATCAAACATTGCAAATTCTAAACAAACTGCTACCCCGTTCACATCTTATGTTACCTGCTTTTTGGTATGTCAACAACAGCCCTTTCAGCCTGCAAGATAATAGGGTATATTATTCTGGAGAAACAAACTATGAATATTTACCAGAGCACAATGGCTTTTTCGCAAATTGCAGCCAGCGTTGTAACAATAGTACTAAATTTTCTAGTTATAGTAAAACAGTTTTAGTTTCAGTATTGTCATATTATATAGTAAGAGTATAAGCAAATTATAGGAAGACAGCCATATTTCTTATGTGTTATTTTAATCCACCCACTTACAAACTTTATTTTTTACTATTACTTTTGATGTTAAACCTGTGTGTGTTTTCAGCCCATTGAGTTAAGGGATGAAGACTCCATACGCAAAGTGTGCCAGTATTCCAGTGTTGTGATTAACTGTATCGGCAAGGAATACGAGACACTGTAAGTCCCTGATTATCATCTTCACTATATTCTTATTGGAAACAATTTTTATCATGAACCCCAATTATTATTGTCTTACCAATTCTTTCAGATTATGCTCCTTTTTTTATGCCACCGGTAGAGTGGCATATAGCAGTTTAACTGTCCTTCAGTCAGTCCGAAAACTTTTAACATTGGTCATAACTTTTGCAATATTGAAGATAGCAACTTGATATTTGGCATGCATGTATCTCATGGAGCTGCACATTTTGAGTGGTGAAAGGTCAAGGTCATCCTTCAAGGTCAAAGGTAAAAAAAATAATCCAAGGGAAGTAATAAGCTTAAAAGGGAGATAATTTCTATACCTGCCAAATGATTAATAGAAATTTTATTTCAAAGCGGCGCAGTAGGGGGCATTGTGTTTCTGACAAACACATCTCTTGTTTTGACAATGGAAATGGTTTGGTGTTTTTAATTACATGTATCACGAAATATTCAAGAATCGGATTCAATTATTTAAAGTGGAATGCACTTATAGTGATAGGAGTAATATAAAACTATTTTTTGTTTATGTATAATTTAAATACAGATGTGAACAGTTAACAACATGGACCTTGTGTAATCTAAAGTTTTTCTGGTATCTTTAGGAACTACACGTATGATGATGTCCACAACAAGGGTGCGCGTCTGATTGCCCGTATTGCCCGTGAGTGTGGTGTTCAGCGGCTGATACACGTCTCGGCTCTCAACGCAGGCCACAGGTCAGATGGCAAGTTCAGGCCAGGTGGATCCCAGTGGCTCATTTCTAAGGTAACAACCAGTCGAAAGACTCTACATTACAATGGTTTCAGTTTAGAATTATACACCGAATTATTGGTACAAACTATCTTTTGTATCAAATCAACTATAAATCATCAGCAGAATGCTCGTTCTGTCATAGTGTAACGGAAACAATCGAGCACATTTTTTGGGAATGCAAATATGTTAAAATGTTTATTGCAGAACTATTCAAAGGCTTTGAGGTATTTGCTGACTTTATAAATGCACCCTCGTTTATATTAGGACATAAAAACACAAGTGTTCCTCTTAATCTTACATTCCTTCTCACTAAAAAATTTATATACATTTGTAAAATGAATAAAAAAACACCTACTGTTATCGCAGCAAAATCATATTTCTCAATCCAGTATAATATTTTAAAGGATATGAATGTTTTCTGCAATTTAGATTCTAATCCAATAACCTCAAATAATGGGACATTTTGTTAAGTCTGTATCGTTAGAAAATTATGACTGGCGTACTTTAGCCCTATATTCATAATCTCAATATATGTATCGAGTAGAATATCGCTATATATGCATTTATTATAATACTATATTTACGCAACCGTGAGCACTGGTCAACGTTGCACTACTGTATATTGTGCATTTAGACTTGTTTAATTTAGCTGTATAACCATTATTGTAATTCGTACACATGCACTACTATTTATGCAATTATGACAGTACTTTTCATTATGCAGTTATTAGCACTTGCATTATGATATATTATATATATTGATGATGTACGGTGTGGAGGGGGATGCCCTCGACCCCCACACACCTATTGACGAGGACAATAAAATATATAGAACGGAAAAAAAAAAAAAAAAAAATAATAAGGATATCAGCAGTACGCTAGAACGGGAGTCTGATATTTCATGTGACGAACTGCTCATTGAAATGTCACTATTTTAACCATACCCGTACATTATATAATTTAGAATGGGACTTAATTGTATAGTGTTTTATTTGTTGATGTTACACGACTGATAAAAGAAGAGAACAAAAATAATATGAAGTTATTTAGAATTAGTTATTCAATTATACAGTGAGGTCGCCAATAACGGAACACTTACTACGTTTCATCCGATTGATTTATTACACACACTTCTTTGACTTCAACTCTAGTATAAATAGAAACAGTATTTCTTGCTTTTTCACATACACTTAAATTTTATTAATTTAGTGCTGTTTATTTTCAGAAATTAGCGTAGACTTTGGCAGCAGTTTTCCCCAATACCGAAACATCTTATCAAATAAGAAAATACGTTACCTAATGGTTGGACGCAAAGGGGGCCAGGGGCCGTGTTTAAACATTGCGTTACACTGTACATGGGTCAAAACAAAGTATATGAATGAAATTAAACATTACTGATGATTTACTTTCAGTTTACAAAATAATTTACATTTCACATATAATACTTAACAGAATAACATTATACACATGTTTATTTAAAAAAAATAATCGTTTTTCACCACTTACACTACGGTAAATACAAATGTTATAACTAATAACAGTAAATCACTAAACATTGCAATAAGTATAAGTTCATTGGTCATGATAATAACGCTTACTAAACATACGCAGTTTATTGTTCTATGTAATGATAGGGTTTTCCACTTGTAAGGACTCCTGTTTTGATTGCAATAGTTTAAAGCCTTTTTTTTCAGATATCACACAATAAAATCACATAATTGTAGACATGCCGGAAGATACATGTGTTTACGTTTCTACTTTTTATTTTAAATGTCAAAATCCGGTCAACAACGGATTTTTTTATGATTCTCAAAAAAATGATAACGAGAATAAAATGTGATATTTGGACAATAGAGGGAGAATCCAAGAGGATACAATCCATGCGGAATTCATTCACAATTATTTACTCCCTTTGTTCATGTAGTGGGTGTGTGGGTGGGGGCACATCATTCAATCAAAGTCGTGGAGGTTTAATTGTATTTATTGACGCTGACCAATATAGCCATGACGGAAAAGACCTACACAAAACAATGACAATATTTTACAAACAGATCAAAACAAACGATACTACGAAATATGAATTAAATGAACTTCACATTAATTAAACTATAATTCACACACATTTCATAATGCAATAATACACAATGTTCAATAAATGAAAACTGTTTAACTCACCAGGTTGGAATAAAACAACGACTATGGACTTGCGTCCACTAGACGGTCTTGGCAAATGCAAGCGTGGTCAGTAATTTCATAATGAAATCAACAGGTACATTTGAATGACCAATGAAAATCTTGCATCGGATCAATTCTAAATAACGATTGGACATGACCACAATTGCACGAGCTTTCATGGGTGGACGAACACTGGCGAGAGGACGAAATTCCACAAAGAAGTAAAATGTGTATTATATGAAAAGGGAGATAACAAATTGACCTGTACTACANCCACTGTGTGGACACATGCATTAAACCCCACTGTGTGGACACATGCATTAAACCCCACTGTGTGGACACATGCATTAAACCCCACTGTGTGGACACATGCATTAAACCCCACTGTGTGGACACATGCATTAAACCCCACTGTGTGGACACATGCATTAAACCCCACTGTGTGGACACATGCATTAAACCCCACTGTGTGGACACATGCATTAAACCCCACTGTGTGGACACATGCATTAAACCCCACTGTGTGGACACATGCATTAAACCCCACTGTGTGGACACATGCATTAAACCCCACTGTGTGGACACATGCATTAAACCCCACTGTGTGGACACATGCATTAAACCCCACTGTGTGGACACATGCATTAAACCCCACTGTGTGGACACATGCATTAAACCCCACTGTGTGGACACATGCATTAAACCCCACTGTGTGGACACATGCATTAAACCCCACTGTGTGGACACATGCATTAAACCCCACTGTGTGGACACATGCATTAAACCCCACTGTGTGGACACATGCATTAAACCCCACTGTGTGGACACATGCATTAAACCCCACTGTGTGGACACATGCATTAAACCCCACTGTGTGGACACATGCATTAAACCCCACTGTGTGGACACATGCATTAAACCCCACTGTGTGGACACATGCATTAAACCCCACTGTGTGGACACATGCATTAAACCCCACTGTGTGGACACATGCATTAAACCCCACTGTGTGGACACATGCATTAAACCCCCCTGTGTGGACACATGCATTAAACCCCACTGTGTGGACACATGCATTAAACCCCACTGTGTGGACACATGCATTAAACCCCACTGTGTGGACACATGCATTAAACCCCATTTTCACAGAGCGAGGCTCAACTATATTGTGGTTATATAGAACCTAAAGGGTTTTAGGTATTTTTTTGCATATTTGGAATGGAAGATAATCAGGCTCTGAAAGGATTCATTTAGAACAAGTTTTTTTTTCAATCTACTTGCGGACAATCATAATAAATGAGAAAACTTTGTACTGCTATGAATGGTCTTGTTTATTATGTCTTCTCTTCAACAGTTTCTGTCCCATGCCACAATGTCTTTATCAAGTGAGCACAAAACTGTTCTCAAGTGGAAATGTTGAGTTTTGCATATGCAACAAAAGCTAAATAATTGTTGTTTTTAGCACTACAATACACCTAATTGTCAGAGCTATACTACTGTATAAGTGGTAAAGTTAGCGAAGTGCAAATATTTGCGAATTTCGCGAACGCAATAAATTCGCTAAATTTTCTGCCAGCCAAAATTTCGCCGCCATTGAGCTAGAAATTTACGGTGACACCGGATAAAGATAACTACTGTATACCATCGTGTAAGAAATTTAATCTTTACACTAGTTTAAGATTAAAACTACTTTGTTATCGATTATACATAATAACGATTATACAGTTTTGGAGAAATTTATATAAACACGTTTTATAAACAAAATTTATATTTTTATGTTTGATTAACTATTTACATCCAGCTTAGTTACGCAATTACTCAAAGACACACAACTTCACAAATATACTGAGCGTACAGAGCATAAAAAGACAACAAAATACGCACACAGCGCACAATGCTACATACTGTTTAAATGCCACATTTATCTAAGGCTGATTTACTCATCTCGATATTAGATGAAATTGTTTCGTGTGCCTTCATTAGCCACACTGCGTGAATTTTCTTTATCGCTGATGTGCGCAGGCCGATGTCAACAACATTTAAATTGTTTTTATTTTTTCTGCAACACAATCTGAATAGTATGCTTGGAAACAACTTTTTAGCTGTTTGGTTACATCTGAAAATAAATGACCGAGCAAATAAACAGATTTGATTTGGTTTAACAATCAGTTGTTAAGGTATCACACATCGATCAATACAGTAGCCCCGGTAGGAAAACATGTTTTCACACCTTATCGCTTGATTGCAATAGGATTATTGTTATCGGAGAAAAGGCATTGTTAATAGTTTTCCCCCATAACTCACTGAAGCACGGTTATGTATTGTTATTCAAATTAAAGTTATTGCAATTTTTACAACTTGAAATATTTTTATGTGTTTTTGATACGGGCGATTTGCTAACATTTCCGCACGCTAAATGCCTGTTATTTTGAATTCGCTAACTTTTCGAAACGCGGAAATATTCACTTATTTTTATTATTAAATACAGTACTCCACAAAATGTTGGCGTCCGTGTAATGCTCTGGTTAAGGTGAACGTGCACGTCACCATTTCACTGTTTATACTTCAGGTATTCGATTGAAACTTCACAAATGCATTCTGGGTCATTTTATGAGGTCACTGACCAATTTCTGTAACTCTCACCTGCAGTTGAGCATAATTAATACCACCGTTGAAATTTGGTTAAGGTTAACATGCAAGATCTCCATATCACTGTTTCTACTACATGTATTCATCTGAAACTTTACAAATATGTTTGGGGTCATCATTTGAGTTTACTTGCCAAGTTCCATAACCCTGAGATTACTTGCCAAGTTCCATAACCCTGAGATTACTTGCCAAGTTCCATAACCCTGAGATTGCTTGCCAAGTTCCATAACCCTGAGATTACTTGCCATAACCCTGAACTGCAATTTACCACAATTATATCCCCTTTTTGTACTTTGCAAATTCAGGTTAACGTTGGCGTGCAATTTCTCTATCTCTTTGTTTACTACAGATATTGACATAAACATTACATATGTGTTCAGGGTCTCTATGAACATTCACTGGCCCAGACCTATAACTCTGACCAGCTTTTTAGCAGGATTATGCTCCCTTTAAAAGTATGTGTAAGGTTTGCATAGAAGTTTAATTTCAGGTTGAAGTTTTCATGCAACAAGTACATATCTCTGAAACTACTGGAGATATTCGATTGAAACTTCACACATGTCTTTTAGAATCATCATGCCAGATTAAACAACTAACAAAATAATTCTGACCAGCAATTTTACAAAATTATGCCCCTTATTGCACTTTGTTAAATTATGAAATTCAGGTAAATGTTTGCATGCATCAACTCTTATCTTTAGCTTACATTCTGACCTAGCATGGCTTTGCATTTTGGGCCAGTTGGGTCCATGATAAGGTCATGGTAGGGAAAAATAAATAGTTTGCACTCTTTGTGCTTAAATTTTATGTGTAGGTAGGTTACAGTCTGATCTAGCTAGGGATTCCAATTTGGGGCCAGTAATGTGGAGGTTACTATAACTAAAAATTGAAAAGAGTTTCTGCTCAATAACTTAATAAGTTTAGATGGAGATGTTTTGCTGAATTTGTATGCCCCTGAAGGTGGGCATATAGTGATCNGCAGCATGTGGGGGTATACGTCACGTCAGTGACAAAGCTCTAGTTTTATCAGGAAAGTAAAAAAAAATACATTATACTATCTAAGTGAAAGAAGAGTTGAGTGTGCGGTCTTTTGACAGCTCTCATTTATTTTGTATTAAAACAGATTGCTTCTAATATGCTTTATGGGTAATCAAGGGGTGGCCAAATATGGCTTATTATATATGGGCCACCCTTTGACAAAAGAGGGTTAAATGCATGTGCGTTAAGTGTCGTCCCAGATTAGCCTGTGCAGTGTGCACAGGCTAATCAGGGAGGACACTTTCTGCTTTTATTGTATTTTTTTGTTTAAAGGAAGTATTTTCTCGACAAAAATCCAGTTGAGGCCGAAAGTGTTTGCGGACTGCACAGGCTAATCTGGGACAACACTTTACGCACACGCATTTAACCCCCTTTTCACAGAGCGAGGCTCATATGTTTTATTTTTTGAAAATGCAGTTTTATTATTTACCCATGCATTTGTTACTCGTCAAATACTGACAGTTGATAACTGGATCTAATATATTTTGGGACAACTAAGGCTCGCAATGCAGACAATGGATTGTGTCTCTGCAGGTCGGTACATAAGGAGGTTTAAACCGTTCTCTGAGGGGCGTCACTACCCCAAGTTCATCCCTCTCCACAACAACGGGGAGGCTATTAGGATGCCTGTCTTAGTAAGTAGATGTGGAGGTTGTGATTCTGCTGGTAGGATAATTATAAGATCTATACAGAGTAGCTTTTTGTTATAACACAATCATGCAGACTTGTGTTTAGATTGTTTACTGGCATGTTTAGGTATCAGATATGTCTCAGTGTGAAAAATAACTAAGAGCAAACAATTAATACCACAAATCACCCTCTTTGTGTGAAAAAAATATAATATAAATTTGTTTTTGACATAAAAAATGAAATAGAAATTAATTGTTATTTATGTTTGACCTTACCTATTCTGGGAAAATTCTAGTATTGTAGAAATGGAACATTTTGAGCCTGACTGTTGCATCTATATTTTAAATTAAATGATACATAAAGATAAAAAATGAAACAATATGAGCCTCGTTTCGGAAAAGTGGGCTTAATGCATGTGCGTAAAGTGAATTCCCAGATTAGCCTGTGAAGTCCGCACAGGCTTATGGGGAAAGGCACTTTCCGCTTAAAATGGATTTTCATTTTGAAGAGACTAACGCTTTTACGAAATCTTTTTTTTTTAAAGAAGTCTCTTCTAAATGAAAATCCATTTTAGGCAGAAAGTGTCATCCCTGATAAGCCTGTGCACACTGCACAGGCTAATCTGGGATGNCTTACTTTGAGGTCAAAGGTCAAAAAGGGCCATAAATGATAATGGCATAATAATTCTTTAAAATCACCATAAATTAGCTTCTCTTATTTTGTGAAGAAATATTCTGTGTCAATGTAGCGTATGGGGGTATACGTCACTTCTGTGACAAAGTTCTAGTTATTTATATTTTACCTTACCTATTCTGGGAAAATTCTAGTATTGTAGAAATGGAACATTTTGAGCCCGACTGTTGCATCTATATTTTAAATTTAATGATACATAAAGATAAAAAATGAAACAATATGAGCCTTGTCTGGGAAAAATGGGCTTAATGCATGTGCGTAAAGTGAATTCCCAGATTAGCCTGTGAAGTCCGCACAGGCTAATGGGGAAAGACACTTTCCGCTTAAAATGGATTTTCATTTTGAAGGGACTTCCGCTTTTACAAAATCTTGTTTTTTTTTAAGAAGTCTCTTCTAAATGAAAATCCATTTTAGGCGGAAAGTGTCATCCCTGATAAGCCTGTGCACACTGCACAGGCTAATCTGGGACGACACTTTCCGCAAATGCATTAAGCCCTGTTTTCCCAGAGGGAGGCTCATATTATTATGGGTGTCTTGTATTTCAGGTACGGGATGTTGCCTTGGGAATCATTGCAGCCATGCGTGATCCATCCACTGCTGGCAAAACATACCAGTGTGTTGGGTAAGTGTCTTCATGATCCAGCCACTGCTGGTAAAACATACCAGTGTTGAATAAGTGTCTTCATGGTAAAACATACCAGTGTGTTGGGTAAGTGTCATCATGGTAAAACATACCAGTGTGTTGGGTAAGTGTCTTCATGGCAAAACATACCAGTGTGTTGGGTAAGTGTCTTCATGATCTATTGTTGTTAGTGGATTACTTTTTACCATGTGTTAAACTGTGAATTACAAAAATGTGTTGGCCTGACATTTCCCTTTCATTCAATTTTGTTTGAAAGGTTATCTAGTGATTGATGTGTTATGGTGATATGTGGTGTTTATTTCCTTCAATTCTTATTCCATACCAGGTATGACGTTTTCTTCTTGTTGAAATGCATTGACAAACAATGGTGTTGTGTTATTTTCCCTGGTTTCAGGCCCCATGCCTACAAGCTTGGAGATCTAGTTAGATTCATGGTAGCCTGCCACGGGCAGAAGTTCAAAATTCAGAATGGCTATGGAAACTTGCTGTAAGTACCCTTTCCATGCATGGCATTTGAACGTGTGAAATGCAAAATTAACAAGTTTTCATGTTTCAAATACAATAATTTCAGTGTTACTTGGGTGATTATAAAAAACAATTTTTTTTAAAGTTTCTAAACACATGATCGGGCTTCTTAAAAAAGTCTCGTAAGATTTGACCAGTCAAATAGATGTTAGTTGTATGTTTTAGTGATGATACTGTAATCGTAATGGCTAATAATGTTAAAAAGAAATGGTTTTGTTTGATTTGTTTTTTCATGAAGTCATTTATATTTCAGTAACCGAGTGGCATTTAGAGAAAAAATTTACCATACTATAAAATTTCCATACCCAAAATGTACAGTGGATAAATTGGAACGGGTAAGCTCTGAACTGTTCATTCAGTATTAATGTAAATTGTATAATATAAATGATGCATCGTAAGTTTGATTATACCACCCAATCTGTGTTTAAGGGTGGTATAGTACTGAAATCACGATGGAGGTCTGTTTGTAGATACCAATTTGTTCTGATTATTTCTTCTACTCATTTGAATGTAGAATATTGAAACTTGCCTGGATTGTTCATTATGACATGAAATTGTGCATGGGTGATTTGTATCATTCTTCGTTAAAAATTACAAAACATATCCTCTTTTTATGCCCTTGGCATCTACTGATGCTGAGAGGAAAAAGTTATTCGCCTGTCTGTACATCCATACCAGGTTAACCCTAAATGACATGTTTTGTATAAAAATCAACAATGCTTTATACAAAGCTTAGATACTTGCTGGGATTTTAATTTTGAACACTGGCAACTCACCCAAATCAAATGACATATTTTGACATTGTCTTTGCCATACTTTTGGACTTACACGTAGCTAGAAGGTCCAGAATCTTGGGTACAAATAAAGCCTTTCATCTCACATCAATACAGGTTTCTACAAAGCTTTGATACTTTCATGGATGCTTGACATTGACCTACTTTATCCCTTTGCATGCTGGGAAATTTGTCGTCTGCTAAAATGTTGTCTGCTAAATTTCTAAAATAAGCATTTTCTTCCATTTTTTTTCAAAGAATACTATCAGAATAGCAAAGAGTTTGGATCCTGATGAGACGCCACGTTCTGTGGCGTCTCATCTGGATCCAAACTGTTTGCAAAAACCTTCAAAATCTGGTTCCAGCGAAGGTTCATATTCATGGTTTTTGTAATCAAAGCTCACACTTCACAGTACCATATTTAGCAAAAGATCCAGATTGAAATAACAGGATTCTTTGCCCTGTTCCTTTATACTCGCCCCTGCTGCCCCTTTGGTAATCTGGTCAACACAAAAAGTGTGAAAGTCTTTCAAAATTAAATGTAAGTTTACAAGAAACATTCAGTGGCAAATGATAAAAATTATGCTCACCTCCCTTAATTACAGTGTTCCTTAATAACAAGTGTTAGAATAAGAATTGTTGTGGCTTAACAGATTATTGTTGAATGGCTTTATACTGGTACAGCTTTCCACCATTTACCTTTTAAGCATCACCCTGTACCTTTTGTCATTAAGATTTTACCTGCGTATTTCTCTTTTTCAGGAGACGGTATCTGACTGCCTTGATCCCAGTCTGCCAACCCTGGAGGACCTTGGCGTGACCCCCGAGAACATAGAGGACACCATATACTTCCTGCTGCGCAGTTACGCCGACCCCTCTGGCATCTTCAGCGACCATATTAAGATGAGAAAGCCCCCCACACCGGATATACTATTTGACACCATGCAAACCCAGCATTGAATGTTACTAAATACGTGATTAAAATAGACAACTAGTTAATTTTATTACTGTTTTTTGGACAGTGCAAGTTGAGTGGCTTAATTATATGTATTATTTTAATGCAAGTTCCATGTCTTTGGATTAAATCTTGGGGCTCCAGGAGTATTAGGGTTTTTTAAAGAGCGGTTTTGAAAACAGAATGTTTGTGGACAATAAAGACTTCATTTCATAATGAAATAAGTAAATGACGATCTGTTAAATGAAGGATATGGATGTTGTTTGATTATATTGAGATGTGCATTCTGCACTTGTTTATTAAAATTTAAAATATTTAGTATTTTGTCATTTAATATATGTGTCCATTTTGTTCATTTCATACAGAATCTATATTAATCTAAACTATATGCCTGTTTTCATCATATCTAACCCATTGTCAAGTATGCTGTTCAAACTCTTATTATTTAACTATAAGAATGACCTTTGAGCACTTGAGAAACTCCTTTTGCACAACACGACCTCTGAATAAGGATTTTAAGTGACTGCTTGAATTGTGATGCTACGGTCAATGAAAGTGTTATCATGCCCTAATTGTTATCATTGACCTAAGTACCAACATGAGCTTAACAATCGGGCACAGTTCACTGACCCTGCACGCAATATGTCATTACCAAATTGTGTCATAACAACATTTTTGGAAAGCTGATTTAAAAATAAAATTGTCCAATTAACGATGAAATTCTGTACAAGGTGCCCTTATTTGAGTATTGCTCTTTTTATGTGATATTTGAGCTTCGGCTACTGCTCTTGTATGCAACTCTCTGTCTCTACATTGTGAACATTTTTGGCAAGTTATTATATATGGTCTAATGAATGATGAAGTTGCTTTCCAAAGAAGCAGATTTAACTTTAGTTGTGACTTGACCTTTGAGCCAGGGACACATGAGACACTCTGTCTCCACATGGAGAAAATGGTGGTAAGTTATTTTAAAATTGCATGATGAATCATGAAGTTACAATCCAGACAAGCCAATTTTCATCATGATATTGACCTGCAACATGCTGTCTCCACATTGCAGAGTTAAAAAAAAACCTTCACTCTGACGGAAAAGGTCATATCAACAAAGAATCTGTCCATTTATGTTTAGATTCTGTATTCTTGATTAAAATTACTTGTATATAACTGAATAAAACAGAGTCAACAGACTAATATCAGAGCAATTAAAGACAGATCTTCAATATACTTTTCACATTATAAAAAGTGTGCATTGTTATTATTTGTTGCAAGTTATTAACAAATTGAATGATGAAGATAGTCAGGAAATTTAGACAAACTCTGTTTTTTGCCAAATAAACTTGAAAACTTTGAGCTAAGCATATGGTTCTTTCACCCATGGTATCAATTGTAAAAAGTTACTTTAAACTTGCATTAATATAAAGGAATTACAGACCAGACAAGTTTGGCGCACACACTACATAATTGACATAGGGGTGTGATTTTTCCTCCTTAAAGCTGATTTAAAAATAGTTATGAACTTCGATGGATCTATATACAAATGAAGACTTTAATTCAACTCTGTACTTAGGGTAGGGCATTTTCCTCCCCTGAGGCGGTTCTTAAATCACACCCCTGTTGACAGCTATATCAAGCCTACTGCAAGCAGGTAAAACGTTCTAGTTCATAAAAGAGGCCACATGTGTCGTCCAATCTTGATGAAACTTTGTCAGAATGTTTACCTTGAAAATATTTTGGCAAAGTTTGAATCTGGGACCTGTGTCTTAAATCCAGGTCACCAAGTCAAATCTAAGAAAGACCTTGTTAAAACTCTGTGAGACAGATTTGTGAATCAGCCAATCTGAGTGTTGTGTATAAACAAGAGTTTCGTGAGTTTCAAGATAAACAGTCTTACCAAGTTTCATCAAGATTAGATAATAAATGTGGACTCTACAGTCATAAGATTTTTCTAAAATATTACCTGGTGACCACCTTTTAAAACACAAGAAGCAGATTCAAAGTTGGCAAAGATATTTTCAAGATAAACTTTTTGACCAAGTTTTATCAAGACCAAGTCGTAATTGTGGCCTTAGAGTGGTAACAAGATTTTTTCTTAGATTTTACAATGTTACCCAGTTTTGGGACCCACATGACCCAGATTAAAATTCATGCAAGAAGATGTCAAGATAAACATTCTCACCAAGTTACATCAAGATTGAGTAACAAATGTTGCCTCAAGAGTGGTAACATGTTTGTTTTTTGCGAAGATTTTACTGGGTGATGCATGTAGGCCAGATTTAAACTTGGCCTCTTTGTCCAAATAAACACTTGGACAAAGTTTCATTAAGATTGATTCATAAATATGGCCTCTAGAGTGGTAAAAGCTTTTTTCTAAAGTTCGACCTTGTGACCTAGTTTCCGATGCATGTGACCCAAATTCAAGCTTGGCCTAGATATTGTCCAGGTAAACATTCGGACAAAGTCTCATCAAGATTGGATAAAAAATCTTGCCTCTAGAGTGATACTGAGCTAAAAGTTGACAATGCCCAACAGACATGATGCAGGAAATACAGTGATCCCAATAGCTCACATTGAGCGCTTCATTCTCAGGTTAGCTAAACAAAATGTGACCACATTTTTGACTTAACAATCTCAAGCCCAGATTCAAATCTGGGTCAGATGTGTCCAAAATCTAAGTATGTGTAGGGTCAAATTATAGTCAAACGTAACCACTCTAGAAGTCAATTCATTGACTCAATCTTAATGAGATTTGGATAGAATACTTAGCTCAACAATATCTTATCCAATTTCGAACCTGGTATGCATGTTGTCAAAATTTAGGTCACCAGGTAAAATCTTAAAATAATCATAATAACGCTCAAGACACCACATAAATGTCTTGTTCTTCATGAGACTTAGTCAGATTGTTAATCTCAACACAATGAAGACCATGTCTGAAGCTGGGTCAAATACTAGGTCAAGATGTTAAATCTTCAAAAACTGGTGTATTATAAGCGCTTCATGGCTGGCCATTGTGGCCCTACCTTTTGTATATCAGTTTGATTATACAATATAGACTTTCTAAAAATAATAAAGGAATATATACAATTACAATATGTAGATGTTGGTGCTAGTATGTATGCCAAAATTGCAGTGTACATCTGCCCAAGGATGTTTAATCGGCTTATAAACCACGTCCCAGTGGCACAGTCTCGGTGTGTTTTACATACAACATTTAACCCTTTGCATGCTGGGAAATTTGTCATCTGCTAAAATGTTGTCTGCTGAATTTCTAAAATTAGCATTTTCTTCGATTTTTTTTCAAAGAATACTATCAGAATACCAAACAGTTTGGATCCTGATGAGACGCCACGTTCTGTGGCGTCTCATCTGGATCCAAACTGTTTGCAAAGGCCTTCAAAATCCGGTTCCAGCGCTCAAAGGGTTAACAATTGGAGACAAGTTATATGAGTTGGTAAATTTTATTTAAAACTCATTTCATTGATTTACATGTAAAACTTTTAACAACTAATAATAACATCTTTAACAAATAATTTAACACAACAAATTAAAAATGCATCTTTGTCTAACTTACATGTACATGTATTATTGACTAAAACAGTATTATATGGAATGTGTTTTTTATCATTTGTTAACGGTATGACAGTCATTTTGACAAAGGACATACTCATCTTGACTGTCATATTAACATAGACATTTTCAATATACCAATATTTAAAATAGGATGACCAAGAATGCTCTTCAACTTTACTAAAGGTACAAAGCCATGAAGAAAACCATACATAATATATTTACTTTGAAATATTTTGAACTTAAATTTTGATTAAAACACGAAATATATTGTGAACTTAAATAATTACTTTCACATTTTATGCAACACAACCTTTGAAAACATATTGAAATATAATACAAAATGTAGTATAAAGCCAGAAGTGTCTATATATGTGGCATGTTCTGAGAAAACTGGGCAAAATGCTTGTGCGTAGATTGTCATCCCAGATTAGCCTGTGCAGTCCACACAGGCTAATCAGGGACGACAATTTCCGCTTTTATGGAATTTTTCATTTAAATGATGTCTCTTCTTAGCAAAAATCGAGTTTAGACAGAAAGTGTCGTCCCGGATTAGTCTGTGCGGACTGCACAGGCTAATCTGGGATCACACTTTACGCACAAGCATTTTGCCCAGTTTTCTTAGAACACGCCACATATACCAGTGATTCTCTAGTGTTAGACATAAATTGATATTTGTATGTTTGATATGAATTAAACAAGCAAATTCGTTGAATTGATATCCCCCGCCTAACTAGAGCTTTGTCACAGAAAAAATATTTTTTCAATATACAAAGGGCCATAACTCCGTTATTAACCGGTGGAATACAATGCCATTTGGCTTGCATCATCCTCTTAACCATATATATATACTCATACCAAGTTTCAATGAAATCCGCCAAAGAACTTCCAAGATTTGGCTCCGGACAGAAAAGTGCCTATATCAAAAAGCATTTTTTCAAGATACAAAGGACCATAACTCTGTTATTAACAGAAGGTGTACAATGCCATTTGGCGTGCATCATCCTCTTATCCATATATATACTCATACCAAGTTTCAATGAAATCCGCCAAAGCACTTCCAAGATATGGCTCCGGACACAAAAGTGCCTATAGTAAAAAGCATTTTTTCAAGATACAAAGGGCCATAACTCCGTTATTAACAGATGGTGTACAATGCCATTTGGCGTGCATCATCGTCTTATCCATATATATACTCATACCAAGTTTCAATGAAATCCGCCAAAGCACTTCCAAGATATGGCTCCGGACACAAAAGTGCCAATAGTAAAAAGCATTTTTTCAAGATACAAAGGACCATAACTCCGTTTTTAACAGATGTTGTACAATGCCATTTGGCGTGCATCATCCTCTTATCCATATATATACTCATACCAAGTTTCAATGAAATTCGCCAAAGCAATTCTAAGATATGGTTCCAGACACAAAAGTGCCGGACGGACAGCCAGATGGACAGGGGGATGGACGGACGGACAACGCCAAAACAATATCCCTCCGCCTCTGGCGGGGGATAATAACTGAGTAGTGTTAAAGTTGTTTTTTCCCTACTTTGTTACCATTTTTTTTATTTAATTGTCTTGTCTAAATAACTATTTATTTATTTAAATATGCTCATCTGTTTATTAGATAATAGATCTCACTTATATATTATATCAACGATCCTATCATTGAACATAAAATTTGTTTTATTGTATTAAAATCTTTCAGCAATATAATAAAACAACCCTATATTGAACATACAAAATAAAATCAAAGACAATAAAACATAATTTTAAAGAAAATACATATATTTTCTTAACAAAGTTGTATTTAGAAACATTTGGAAATGATGCACATGATGTACCTGCTTTGCTATTTTTTATTTGCAAAAACCTATACAGTCTACAGTGGACCAAAAGACAAAGGGCCATAACTTTGCCGAAACTGGTCCCAAATTCCGATCTTTAAGATCATCTACAGATTAAGGTAATTGAGCTGCTAAAAGTTTGCATGAATCCACCAAACTCAAATGCTTCGGGCACAGGGATTTAGCCCGGGGTCCCTAAGGTTAGAAGCACATGTACCAACCACTGTTCTAACCGGACAGCCTCCTACTTAAGTTGACATGGGTGTATATGAGTCGTGTTCTAAGAAAACTGGGCATAATACATGTGCGTAAATTGTCATCCCAGATTAGCCTGTGCAGTCTTCACAGGCTAATCAGAGACAAAAATTTCCGCTTTTATGACATTTTTCGTTTAAATGAAGTCTCTTCTTAGCAAAAATCCAATTTAGGCGGAAAGTGTTTTCCCTCATAAGCCCTGATAAGCCTGTGCGGACTGCACAGGGTAATCTGGGACGACACTTTACACATATGCATTTTGCCGAGTTTTCTCAGAACACGACACATATATGTAGTGGTACAACAAAAGCACATGGCAGCATTATCCAATTGATTGGTTGCACACAGTCGGACAAACATTGGAAAAGCCTTTCCTATAACTAGCTATTTACTGGTTATTGTGTAGAAAGTCTGTCTACATCAGTAACATTTACTGAATACTATAAATTCAAATGATCAACTTGCATTATGAACTGAGATTCTATGGCCTATTAATTTATTTTGCAATTGCAATACACACACATAATACAAGCGATGTTTATAAAACATATAGGCCCTCCACCCTAGCCCCAACTAACATTCACTTTTTATATTTTAAATCCCAGACAGCAAGAAATCTGCCAGCTATAAAACTGAATTAAAGATTAATAAGAGTTGCTAGCAAAGGTTTTTTGTCAAAGAGTATTAAAAGCTAGAACAAATTTACTACAAGAGTCCCATAATGTATCGAATAATTCCTAGATTTTTATCATAACTGAAAGTCTGCTTAAGGGATTGTTATATGGGCATAAAAGGTACTCAAACTGACTGTGGTACCTATATTATTTCCAGTTACATCCCCTTGTAACCTTCAATAGGCATCTTCATCTTCTCACAAGTAACCATCATACAAATCTTTGTGATTGTGGGTAAATGGTTTCTCTTGATATCGCCCAGAAACCAAATGGTCTACATTACCACAATCCGACTTACCAATTTAACACTGTCAGACACACCTTTAGATGTAAAGCAATATACCCACTCTTCTTCAAAGATTATATAAAAAATTTACCACTGTCTGAAAACAATTTTTTTGTGAAAGAAATAACCTTACTAATAACAAGCAACCTTTTTTCAGTATGAACTTTGTATCTGAAAGTGTTGATCTATTTTGCATAGGCGCTTCTCAAGTCAATTGATTAATTATGAAAACATTAATAAGACAATATGATTAGCGTAAGTCGAAAAAGGGTCTTATGCAATATGAAGACAGGGTAGATCAAGACCCTGGTACATAAGCGTAGCCTGGTCAGGAGCTATGCTGTCCGCTATAAAGTCAAGTTAGGTTTTGTGGTTTCAATAGCACACAGGGAAGTTCCTGACACAGTTGAACCATAGACATTACCAACTATATGCGCCTTGCTCTGTAAAAAGGGGGTTTAATGCATGTGCGTCAAGTGTCGTCCCTTTGCTAAGAAGAGACTTTCTTTTAACGAAAAATATCATAAAAGCAGAAAGTGTTGTCCCTGATAAGCCTGTGAGGACTGCACAGGCTTATCTGGGACGACACTTTACGCACATGCATTTAACCCCGTTTTCTCAGACGGCGACTCATATGTATGAACGTTAACTGTAAATACACATATGCACATTTAAACAAATGTACGAATTGATACAGCATATGGTGTCACAAAAACTTTGTTTCCCATAGATTCACTCCCACAATCAATTTCTTTACACTTCTCAAATAATAATGATCAAACTGTTTTTGTTTGAACTGAACCATTTGTACGAAATGAAACGTTGAAAACTTAGAACTGAACGTCAATCAAAATGCGTGGACGTTGAATGCATGAAATGACGACCTCACGACTCTGATTGTCTCTGATTCCTGCTTTCAAACAGCGTCTGGGCAATCCACTTACACAGGTCAGGCGGCACTGATTTCGTGAACAAGCAAACTTCATTGTTTATTGAGGCAACGGCTTGTAAGGTTGTAGCATCTGTGGTTGAAACATTCTTGGAGCAGTAGCGGCTCATTTTGCATCCCTCGCCAGCTTCAGTGAACTGTATCTGCTTCACGGATTTCTGAAAATACGGGTGAATGAGATTTAGGGCATAAATGATATGAGTCTCGCTCTGTGAAAAGGGGATTTAATGCATGTGCTTAAAGTGTTGTCCCAGATTAGCCGTGCAATTCGCCTAAATTGGATATTTGCTAAGAAGGGACTTTTTTAAACCAAAAATATCTTAAAAGCGGAAAGTGTTGTCCCTGATTAGCCTGTGCAGACTGCACAGGCTAATCTGGGACAACACTTTACGCACATGCATTAAACCCCCTTTTCTCAGAGTGCAACTCATATTGTAAGGACAAAGTTTCTCACTGGACATTTGTATGGCTCTCGGAAACATGTGACATTGTAAATTTTTAAACATTATAAGCATTTGTAAATTACATGGACAGCCTATGGATGCAGCCTGTTAAAGTCCATCAGAAATCTACATCGCTTTTATTTGTTTTGCATATATTGTTATATGTCATTTTATCACTTTTTCTGTCAAAAACTGAATGTGATGGACTTGATTATATTATTAATGCTTTATAGGTTACACACAACTATCTAACATGAAGTACTTGTAAGGAACATATTTGCCTATATAATAATCTTTGTTCGTACCATTTATTGTTACTTTTAAACATTTAATTTTAATGTGTAATTATAGTTCGCTTCAGCACTTTAAACAAAAGTGTGTACACGAAACAACATAATTTGCTTTTATTTTCAATGAAGGATTCCGTCACTGTTTTCCATGGAGATTGCTTACAACTTACTGATTTTGGAAGATCCTTGCTAATTCCAGTATCTGAGAGGTCCACTGCAAACACACGCTTTGTGTGGTCAGAGCCATCTATACAGTGAGTCAGCTCCATTAGGATTTCTTCCTGAAAAAGATTGACTCAAAAATGTGGCCTAGATCTAAGAGTCTAAAAAGGGTTTTTCTATGATTTGACTTGGTACATTGTGTTTGGACTCAGGGACACATACTCACCCTCAGCAGAGATAGTGTCAAGATAAACATTCTGACCAAGTTTCATCAAGATGGAGTCATAAATGTGTCCTTTAATTTGACCTGGTGACCAAATTTTTAAACAAATAATACCCAGATATGAACTGTGGCTTCTAGAGTGATAACAATCACAACACTAGACGCTGGACACAGACTGACCACAATAGCTCACAATCAGCACTTTGTGGTAAGCTAAAAAAGAAAAGCTATGCAATAGTAAACAAGAGGGCCATGGTCCCTAAGGCGCTCATATGAGACCACAAGGAACTAAACTATTCTGACAAGGTAGAGATCAAAGTAATGAAACATAAATATTTAATTTCTAGGCCCATTTTTATTTTTTGGCTGAGATATCGTTAGTACAAATGTTCATGGTTCATGAAGATTAGAAAAAGAAAGTGAATTCCAGAGTATAAACAGGCTTTTTTTTATTTAACCTAGAGACCTATTTGTTTAGCTCACATGACCAAGTTTCAAACTCAGCAGAGTTTTGATTGGGACAAATGTTCTGACCAAGTTTCATGAAGAGTTAATTAAATTTCAATAAATGAGGCAATTAGTGCATTTACAAGGTTTCATATACATGTAAGGAAAACTGCCCTCCCTCTGGCGGCCATGTTTTTCAAGGAAATGGAACAATTTTTGAAATTCAGCCGAGATAACATTAGAATAAATGACCTGTGACTTCAAGAGTGTTAACAAGATTTTACTATAGATATAAAAGGAAAACTGCCAAGACCTCTGGCAGTCATGTTTTTCAACGAACTGGAACCATTTTCAAACTCAGCTGAGATATCATTTGAACAAAATGTTCTGACCAGGTTTCATGAAGATTGGACAATAACTAAGACTTCTAGAGAGTTAATAAGGTTTAACTACAGCCATATAAGGAAAACTGCCCCACCCCTTAGCGGCAAGACAAATGTTTTGACAATATTTCATTAAGATTGGACAATAAATGTGGCCTCTAGAGTGTAAACAAGGCAAATGTTGATGACGCATGACGGACGACGCACGGCGGACAAATGGCGTTCACACAAGCTCATCATGAGCACGTTGATCTCAGGAGTATGGAGTCTCTTATCTAGCAGTAGTTAAAGCTATATTTGGTACACTTTTCAATGTTTCATTCCTCAAAATGTTCAGCAATAGGCTAAATATGGTGCTACAACCCCAGTACAAAATTGAATGCTCATTTATACATAAACATTATATAATCAATATTTGTCAGTACAACATAATCATATTGGACTCAAATTACAAGTTCTTGAAGATCTATATTCGTTATGTCTAATTAGCCAAGAAATAGGCAGGAAAGTTATCTTTAAATATTCATTTATAATGAGTTCACTTTTTTCATTATCAGAATTAGTGCACTGCTTTATCTTCAAGGTAGTTAAATCAAGTGTGGCTTTAACAAGGATTTTTTATTCATCGTTACAAAAACATCTTCTATAAATAATATATGTTTACAAAAAACAAACACTACTAGTATAAAGTTATAACAGAGATGTGATTGGACTGTATTGTATAAGAATAAAATCCATTTTATATTTAACATACATGTATTGCTTATCCCTCCTTATAACCCTACCAACCATGTATACAGCCAACCATAACGTTTTACACAAATACAACTTAAAATATCCTAATCTATGCATTTATGAGATACATATATGAGATAATCTAGGAACATCTATTTCATGTAAAACTAATTTCTACCTTTTATTATATATTATACAATGTACTTAAAATACTATTTGGGAAAGATCTAGAGAGAAATAGCTGGTTGCTTCACCCTGAGTCCCTGATCCTTTTTGCTTACCCCTGCTGCCCCTTTGTACAAGTAAAAACATAAAGTGGTGAAAATGACAAATGAAAAGACTTAGCTACATAATCTTAATTACGAGTGTCAGGCTAAGAAATTCCTGATTAAAGCAAATTATTAGAAAATGTAACCAGAAAGGACTTGCTTTCAGCTTTTAACCCTGCCCCTTTTCAGAAGCACCCTGTACAGTTTGTGCCCCTGGAATGTGTTCCTAAACTATACTATACCACAACTGTGTCTACTCTACTCGCTGTACCGGTGATGAGGAGCCTTCCTTGATGAAGTCTTTCAGTTTCACGGAGGTTACGTTGTATCTCGACATGTCTATCACCGACAGCTCGCCCTCACCTGAAGCGTAATAAGAGTCACGTTTGAGAAAACTGGGCAAAATACATGTGCGTAAAGTGTCGTCCCAGATTAGCCTGTGCAGTCCGCACATGCATTAAACCCCCTTTTCACAGAGTGAGGCTCAAATATTAGTACTGTCAAAAAGTTTACAAAAGTACATGACTCATTTACACAGAGATGACTCACCAAAGCCAAATATGATCACTGACTCAACACAGAAATGACTCACCAAAGCCGAATATGATCATTGACTCAACAATTCATGACTCATTAACACAGAAATGACTCACAAAAGCCAAATATGATCACTGACTCACCAAAGCCAAATATGATCACTGACTCACCAAAGCCAAATATGATCACTGACTCAACAATTCTTCTAAACTGGCAGTCGAATTTGGAGAAGAATTCAGACAGCTTGGCCCATATGGCATCCTCAGCTCCACTGGAGACGTCGATGGAAACGATTTTGTTTTGCGTTTCAAAATATGCCATAAAGTGCTTTATACTCTCATCATAGAGGATGATTCGTTTCTGAAATATAGGGGTAACAAAACAACCAATAATAGCTGTAAACAAATAATGGAACATAAATTAAAGCTATTATTCACAACATTTTTACTACTCAGTCATTAGTGTGTTATTTCTCCAAATTATGCCAAATTAGCTCTAACAAAAATTACTGTAAGCAGGGGGGCATGCGTATACCAGAGCTGACTGGATTTAAGTGAGGTTAGTTGGAACTGACTTCCAAAATGGTGTTGTTCTAATGATTTTTGCTAAGAAGTTACTTGTATTTTCACTCCGTAAGCCACTTTGTATTTATATTTCCATAAAATGAATACTCCCTTTTACCTCTACAGTGTTTGAGCTTCCCTCGTTTTTTGTTTCAAGTTCAAAGACGTCGGAATAAAAAGTTTTTGAAGGAAAACCTTCCATAAATGTGTTGTTTACTTACGTGACCTTCGAGTAATTTGATGTACTAATGTCATTTTCTCTTGTTATACATAGTATTTGGGATATGCATTGTAAAATTTAACAAAAATCAAGATTATTTTATTTTCCCGACAAGGTTTTATCTCTAAAAATTAATTTATTGCCAACATATATCAGTTTAATCCCCCTTTCTGGATCTGACTTTCTTTTAAGCACATTTTGGGACCTGACTTTCAAATGACGAAAACAGCTCTACCAATGTTAGAAGGTTTTACACCAACTAACTGTCGTGAATGAATTCCACATTGATGCGAATGTTTTTAAGAACTTTTTCTCATTAGGTAAATAGTTTACTTTATAAATATTTTTTTTTGCAATTAACCCGGTATGTAATATATGAGGAATTGTTTATTCCATTACAGATGAACTCTGTATCTAAGAGTGTACCTGAGTCCTTGATTTGTCTGCCTCATCAGACTGTTTAGGTGCCTCTTGTTTTTTGACATCTGTTGGTTTGCCGGGGGTTACCGGCGGCAGGGTCGTGTGTTTGGCAGCTTGTGACTCCATCTGAGTGAGCACCTTATCTTTGGGAACCATGAAATTCAGCACAAATGATATGGGATACTGAAACCAGAAGAAAAAAGAGATTATTTTTATGATGTTTATCAATTAATCTTGTTCTGCTTTGGCAATTAAATCTTCCTGATTGTGAAATATTGAGCAAAGTGCACATGTACGTGAAACACAAGACTTCTGACAAATCTGTTTAATTATTTATGGGTTTTTGTGCTTGTTTGTTTGGAATTTAATTGTATTTTAAAGGTATTTCAGTCATATAATGGAACTCAGTTAGACATTTCCTGGAAATGCTTAGTGCATCTAGTGATTAAACAGTACCACATGCACATACGCACTCCAGTAACAGAAAGCTGACATATTTTAATCAGAGGTAGGTTCAGAAAATATTTCATGACCAGGCCCCTAGCTAGTAATGTTGACCAGGCCCCACGCTAGTAATGTTGACCAGGCCCCACGCTAGTTATGTTGACCAGGCCCCACGCTAGTAATGTTGACCAGGCCCCACGCTAGTAATGTTGACCAGGCCCAACGCTAGTAATGTTGACCAGGCCCCACGCTAGTAATGTTGACCAGGCCCCACGCTAGTAATGTTGACCAGGCCCCACGCTAGTAATGTTGACCAGGCCCCACGCTAGTAATGTTGACCAGGCCCCACGCTAGTAATGTTGACCAGGCCCCACGCTAGTAATGTTGACCAGGCCCCACGCTAGTAATGTTGACCAGGCCCCACGCTAGTAATGTTGACCAGGCCCCACGCTAGTAATGTTGACCAGGCCCCACGCTAGTAATGTTGACCAGGCCCCACGCTAGTAATGTTGACCAGGCCCCACGCTAGTAATGTTGACCAGGCCCCACGCTAGTAATGTTGACCAGGCCCCACGCTAGTAATGTTGACCAGGCCCCACGCTAGTAATGTTGACCAGGCCCCACGCTAGTAATGTTGACCAGGCCCCACGCTAGTAATGTTGACCAGGCCCCACGCTAGTAATGTTGACCAGGCCCCACGCTAGTAATGTTGACCAGGCCCCACGCTAGTAATGTTGACCAGGCCCCACGCTAGTAATGTTGACCAGGCCCCACGCTAGTAATGTTGACCAGGCCCCACGCTAGTAATGTTGCCCAGGCCCCACACTAGTAATGTTGACCAGGCCCCACGCTAGTAATGTTGCCCAGGCCCCACGCTAGTAATGTTGACCAGGCCCCACACTAGTAATGTGCACAAACTTGTGAACCTTGGAATGAAAGTTCAGCACCTGGCCAACTACAGTTACCAGTCCGGACTTAACTTTTATAGAGAGTTTTCACATAACTTCAGAAATAATTAACCCATTACATGAATGTTAGCATTATTAATGCACATGTCTAATATTTGCCACTTAAGATTCCGGATTTCCATTCCAATACGGCCATAAACCATATTTACCAATAGGATGGGCCCAGTTATATGAACTGCAATAATGAGTGATATGCCCAATGCAGCCAGCGGAGCTCCAAACCAGCCTGAACATTTGCGCAGTCTGGTCTATAGCTACCCTGTTTTCTATATAAAGTCATGCAAGGTTCCTTGATGTCATTAGCCGACATAATGATGCCTCATCATATAGATGAGTTTCACTCTGATAGAGGAATGCAACAAAATTGCACACAAAAAGCACTCAACCAAACTACACTATTTTTGAAAGTTATGAAAGAGGGCTTCAAGTCCCTAGGTAGCTCACCTGGACATGTAAAAATCAACCTGTGGTGTGTAGATTTTATGATGTTTGTGTAATAACTGTAGATTTTATCTAGTTTTTATTCGGTATGACACATACTAAATAAGGTCTGAGACAGCATTACAATTAATTTAAGTTTTTACTATAAACATATAAAAAACAAGTGATGTGTTTGTGAAACACGATGTCCCCTTTTGAGCAATTTTGACCCATATATTTGACCTATGACCTTGAAGGATGACCTTGACCATGACCTTTCACCACTCAAAATGTGCAGCTCCATGAAATACACATGCATGCCAAATATAAAGCTGCTATCTTCAATATTGCAAAAGTTATGGCCAATGTTAATGTTTGTGCAAACAAACCGACAATCAAACAGACAGGGCAAAAACAATATGTCCCCCAGTATAGACTGGGGGACATAAAACAAGTAACCCCTTGAGTATGGCCATTTTTTACCCCGGGGCATGATTAGAACAAACTTAGTAGGGGATCACCATACAACGTTGAAACAATAAAAAGAAAACCCATGACCCTTGCGTTTTAAGAGAATAGGATTTTAAGTTATATACTATATACATCAATACTAATAATATGACCCCTTGGGAACGACCAGCTTTGACACCAGGGGCATGATTTTAACAAACTATGTAGAGGACCAAAAAACAATATAACATACCAAATATTAACGCACTGACTCTTTTGGTTTCAGATATATAGATTTTAAAGGTTTTCATTTTTATAATCTATTTTTAGCTCTGTTGACCTACATTTGCGATGTACAGGAAAAAATTAAAAAACTTTGATAGAGGGTCACCCAAGGATCCTTCATATTTAGTTTATGAAATCTGTACAGCAGTTCACGTGAAGAAGTCATAAATCGTTAGAAGAGAAAAATAACGTACAAAAGAATGCATGCACTCACTGACTGACTGACGGATGACGGACATAACAGTATCCTCAAAGCTCTCCATGAGCACAGGTGAGGTAAACAAAATATGTTTAATTAAAGTAAAATACTAATCATCAAACCCTGTCCTGGAAATTGTTGAATTCCAGTTCACACTCTTTGATGAAGCACTTGTTGCGCAGCATCCACGTCAAGTTTGGCATCAGGTCCACCAGGATGATCCTGCTCTGGTCGCACTGGGCAATGGCCTTGGCCACCATTCGCAGCACCCCATCCAAACGCAGCAAGCCGTCCTCTTTCTAGAAGGAAAATATATTTGGGCCGGGCTCTGAGAAAAGGGGGTTTAATGCATGTGCGTTAAGTGTCGTCCCTGATTAGCCTGTGCAGTCTTCACGGGCTAATATGGGACGACACTTTACGCACATGCATTAAACCCCCTTTTCATAGAGTGAGGCTCATATTTTTATGCAGGAAGACTTTTCCTTGGATTTTTTGGAAAATACTTCAGTCACATCCCAGCGGTATTAACTTACTCTTTACCCGGACATGCTTAGCTCATGTAAATAGTTAAACATTAATTAAAGCACATACTTACGACACCTACGGACACTTCCCACCTAGACTGGATTTTCGTTTAAAAGAGACTTCCTTTGAACAAAAAATACCATTAAAGCCGAAAGTGTCTCCCTTGATTAGCCTGACACTTTATGCACATGCATTATGCCCAGATTTCTATAGGCAGGCTTTGATTTGCAATTCAAACTCATGAACCACAGATTGAGAGTCCAGCGCTTAACAAACTAAGCTAGCCATGTCCGTTTAAAAGCTGCATGTCGTCAAAATATTCTTTGTAAGCGCTCCAACAAGATTTAGCTTAAATAGCTGTTGACTACAAACATAACTTATAGGCAACTAAACTTTCTGAAAATGTTCGAAAATAATCTGAGTTTCAAATTTGTTGAGGGATTTATTATTAACACAAGAGCACCGCATAGCTGGTGCCAACGCTCGGCTGTGGGTGCAGTTTGTTTTACTTACCTTTGACCTTGAAGGATGACCTTGGCCTTTCACCACTCAAACAGTTGCTATCTTCAATATTGCAAAAGTTATGGCCAATGTAAAAATTTTCGGACGCCGCGGACAGCGGACGAGCTGGCTATGACAATACCTCTGGTTTTCTTCGAACACAGCCGAGCTAAAAATGTCTTCCTTAATGCCAAATTAGAACAACAGAATGATGAAAAATGCAAGGACCATAGGAATTGAAAGACAAGAAAGTCTGCAGTCTAGCCATAGTGTAACAAAGCTGACAAAAAAGCTGAAAGAAGTTTGATAGTTTGTATATTAATTAATAAAAAATATTTAAACCGTCAAGTTTATTATCTTACACTGTGTTAAGTGTGCATCAGTCGAATAAGAAATGAATTTATTACTGTGAAATCAACTCAGAACTCATATTTTGTACAAACTTCCAAACTGAAAATGTTATCTTAAGGCCTTTCAATACCATTATAGTCAGACAAATTATAGGAAAATAAATGCAGGTCCAACTCAAATAAAATTGTCCAACATGTTACACTTTGCATTCCTGATTTCTGCTGCAAGGTCTTTTTTATCAACAAATGAAGTCTACACTCTGATTTGAGCCTCGCTCTGTGAAAAGGGGGTTTACTGCAGATGCGTAAAAAGTTGTCCCAGATAAGCCTGTGCAGTCTGCACAGGCTAATCAGGGACAACACTTTCGGCCTAAACTAGATTTTTGCTTAGAAGAGACTTTCTTTAAACAAAAAATATCATACAAGTGGTAAGTGTCGTCCCTGAGTAGCCTGTGCGGACTGCACAGGCTAATCTGGGACGAGACTTGACGCACATGCATTTAACCCCTTTTCACAGAGCAAGGCTCATTCATGTTTTCTTACTGCACTCTAACCTTGAGAAGGTCCTGCACCATCATGACTATATTGCTTTGGTCAGGATTCTCCACTCTCTTAGCAAGGGTTTGTAAAATACAATTCTCCACATTCACAACCTCCATGCCGTAGGCGTTTGCCAGGTTATCCAACATTCGACCTTTCTTTGTGCCAGGTCCACCTAAAACACCAAAATCAAAGCAGACAATTTACAAGATGTATTTGTGCAACAGTCTGTTATACCATTTTTAGTTGTTTCTTCAATCAATTAAAGACCTTAACAATGAAGACTTATAGAGCCATAATGGTTGACCTTCAAATTTGTAAGATTATGATCTGCCAAACATGTTCACTAATTTTGACGATAAGTTGACAAACACTGTCAGACTTCAAGAGCAAAAATGGCCAAAGAGGCCAAGTTCAGAAAATTCAAGGCAATAACTCATTAATATGTAGGCAATCTGAATGATTCAACAGACTAGACAATATGCCCCAAAAATATTCATGAAGTAATTGAAGTTAGATGGCAGAAATTGAAGTGTTAGGCTTTCATAGGGTCAAGAAGGCAGAATCAAACTTATACCCACCTCAATGTTTTTTGATTTACATTGGATTCATACATGCTTTGTGAATAATGAATGATGATAGAAAAACAAAATAACATGACTGTGTTGCATAGTCCAAAGTACAACTTGATAAGTATTAACGAGGTGCATTGTTATTTACAACAAAGGCATTGACAATTTTGAGTCTCCTTTAATTTCTGTTTAAATTTCTTTACCTTAACTGCATTTTCCAAATATAATTATAACAATTGTAGTACACCAGTCCAGTCGTAAGCCTAAACTGAACTGAACTTAATATAAAAATTTCATTTGCTTTTTATAATATAATGCTGAGGCAGTTCTGCTAGAACATCTGTTTTTAACAAAAACACAATTTTTTATTTTGATAAACTATTTCTGTTACTATATCCACTATAAATGAGCCTTGCTCTGTGAGAATGGAGTTTAATGCATGTGGGTACAGTGTCGTCCAAAATTAGCCTGTGCAGTCCCCTCAGTCCCGCTGATCAGGGACAACACTTTCCGAGTAAACTGGATTTTCACCCTAAGAAGACCATCTTTAAACAAAAAATAACATAAAAGCGGAAAGTGTAGTCCCTGATAAGCCTTTGCGCACTGCACAGGCTAATCTGGGATGACACTTAACGCACATGCATTAAACCCCCTTTTCACAAAGCGAGGCTCAAATGTTTGTTTTACGTGTAAACAAACTGATCTCATATTCTGCTTTGAGACACAATAAGCTAATGATAATTAATTCCATTCTTTAAGCCTAACTATAGGGCACATCATTCATTGTGTGGTCCCTTGTTAATTAGATCGAAAAACAAAGTGGTTATAAAACTCTATGTCTTCAATCAATAGTGTCAGCCTTCTGAATGATAGATTTCATCTCCATAAATATCAACAAATCTGAATCTGTGGACCAAATCAATATACACTGAAGATGCGTAAGCAAGAGAGGCAGAATTCTACAAATATGGATAAAAGCAATACTATGTGTCCTTTATTGAATGCAAGAAAAGTTGCTCCTCTAATACATGACAAGAGAATGTTAATAAATAATCATTTAATTGTTTCAAGTAAAATATTCAGTTTATGTAAGATATACCATTACTCAAGGTCATGGTGAAATGTATTGATTCTCATCAATGTTAACAGTCACATTGTCACAATTGTGGCGTAGTTTGTAATGTTAACAGTCACATTGTCACAATTGTGGCGTAGTTTGTTAACAGTCACATTGTCACAATTGTGGCGTAGTTTGTTCAATTAACAACTTCATGCACAATTTGATGTAATCATGTGATTTGTATTAACTGAGTGAA